>JAECUM010019789.1:0-12476 GCA_016617855.1 Megalonaias nervosa
TATATATATATATATACTCCGTACCATGTTGCATAATAAACAGAGTAACTGCTGTTGCCTGTTTCTGTCAAAGCAAATGTAATTTACAGAAGTCGCATCAAATAATAAATAGAAAAACATCTTGTTTAAAGGTACTGATCGGTAATATATCATAATACTTTTATCATATTTCCTGACATTAAAATATACGAACAAATTGCGTAATTAATGAATATTTACATAATATAAATCGATAAAATCTGTTGGTCTTGCATTGCATTATGATTATTATTTGCCCCTCCAAATATTGCACAAATGTTGATTTAAAGTGAAGTTATTTATTTATTTACACATTTGTCGTCTGCTAGCTTGGCGCCTATCGAATTTCCAGTGAGTGTCTTTCACTGATGGTTTGTACGGGCATAAAGATGACAGATGCTTTCCAGTAGATGGAATATTGGTGATTATTATCTTACATGACTTGTTTGAGACTGTTGATGAAACTACAAGGGTGTAATTAATCAAGGTCAGTTAAAGATGTGTTCGCAGATATCTCAACGATTCAGAATGTATGATCATATGTCCCACGTAACTTAGTAAACTAAAAAGGAAAGTTAGTCATACTACACAATAAAATGTTTTCGTCAGGGTCAAGAAATAGTTTGTTCTAAGAAAGTCAAGCGATATTTAACATATCGATATGGAGTTGAAAGTCGCTATTTTCAGATCTGGCAAAAGTTTTACAAATTGTTGGCTCATTGAAAGCGATGTCAAAAAGAGGTTGTTAACATGAATTTTGTTATAATTATGCCTTCTAATATTAACCGTGTGTCTTTCGATTCAGTAGTTTTAAGCCCAGATACGTTCAGATTTCTCGCTGAAAAATCTCATCTTTTTTTTATTTTTTTTTTTATTTTTATTTCTTTTGTTTTTCTTGGGTTGCTTTGCAAAATCTATTCGCATTTTCAAACGATTTAGTTATAATCTGTGGCAACCTCCGAACACACACACACACACACACACACACACACACACACACACACCTCTGCCAGCTGAAGACCTCCGTCGTGTTGTCTTAATTCGTCTAGCTTTCTCAGGTACTCATTTTGTACAGTATGAAGTACAGAAATACAGCTGAGGACCTATTGTATTATTTTAGATTCTAGCAATTACTACGTTGTCTAGATCATAGGCTGCTAGGACACACACACAAACACACACACACACACACACACACACACACACACACACACACACACACACACACAGAGCGAAATTTAATTTCCTTCCTCTTCTTTTGATCAACATGTTTTTGCCCGTCACATCCTCGAAGAATACTTCATTTTGTATTGGACAAACTCACATTATTAAAGCTAAGCACATTATCCTGATCACTATCTGCCCACCCCCTTTCACACCACCTGAACTATTTTTATATTAGAAATTGTCTGAAATGACACATAAGAAAAATGAACAGGTTTCTAATGCATGTGTTGAAATAATTGGATTGTACAATTTCCTTAACGTTTATACTTCACCCCTTACATGATTCGTGTTGAGGAGTGATGGAGTGAACAGTTAGATTTATATACCCTGAAGTTGACTTTCCATGAGAGAAAATCGGTCTGGAGATTATAATTCCAGGGGCGAAATCTTCTCTATGGTCCATTTATTACTGGGGGGTGGGGGGTGGGGGGGGTGTATAGGACAGGCCCTTAACGTCGAAGTTCTCTCAGCAGCCAAAGGAACCATCATTAGCATTATATCCAACCGTCATAATGTTGACCTAATCTGTCTGCAGGAGACTCACATAGCACGCCAGGCAGCAGGAAGATACACAATTCGAGGGTTTGATCTCATTTCATCAACGCGTCTCAGACTTATGCCATGAAATATATGCATGCTGTGATATTACTGATGCTCTTCAGTTTCCTCCATCAGATTCTGCGATGTGGTCCAGGTTGGAGGGTACATGCTTGCTAATGTCTACAAACCGCCCAGTGCCCATTGGGACAACAATATGCTTCCAACTCTCGAATACCCAGTCGTTTATATTGGCAACTTCAACAGTCATCACCCTGACCAGGTCTACTCGCACCCCGATGAAGCACAGGGAACACTTGGAAGAGTGGGCAAAGAACAATGACCTCCTTCTGACCAACAACTCCAAGCAACGTGAGACCTTTCAGTCTGCAAGATGGCAAAAGGACTACTCACTGGACCTCTGTTGGGTCAGCTCCATTGGTGACCATCCTCAGCCAGTAAGCCAAACTGTACTAGATGACTTCCCCCACAGTCAGCACAGACCAGTACTTATCCATATTGGACTTCAACGTCTGACTTTTCACAGCTCTTTACAGCAGCGTTGGAACTTCCGCAAAACGGATTGGATCAAATACAGTGACATATTGGAGCTTAGCATAGTCACTATACCATCTCGTTGCATCCCAACCAAGGTAGCTTACCACCGCTTCCAAAGAGCCATATTCAAGGCAGCCACTCAGCCTGTCCCTCGTGGTCGTCGTCCAGTCTATACACCCTGTTTGGATGACAAGTGTCACGAAATTACAGGGTCACTCAACTCCAGACGGAAATGCTGGAGCTTGATTCGCCAACTTGGCACCGCTCAGCAACCACCAGCTCAAGTCCACCTTGTTGCCAAACCAAATGCTGTTGTTAGCCATTTACTGCAAGTGGCAAAAGCACCCCTGGAGAAAGATCACCGACGTCAAGTACGAGATGACTGGCGACAATACTACCGTCGAAAGTCAGATGATCTATTCAAAACACTCCAGAGGCATTTATAACAACAGTGCTTGAAAAGGTACTGTGTGCAACATCAAATCAGGCAAAGCAGCAGGATAAGACAATATCCTGCCTGAGTTCATGAAGCATCTTGGCCCGAAGGCAAAGATATGGCTCGCCGCTTTATACACCCGGGTTGTTAGGGAAAAGTGCATTCCGACTTTGTGGGGCCAGGCAAAGATTAGTGCGATCCCTAAGCCTGGCAAACATCCCCATAATGCGTCGAGCTATCGGACAATCTCCTTTTTGTCAGTCTGTTTTAAGGTACTGGAGCGCCTGATTCTTCAAAGAATCTGTTCAGACTTGGAGAACATCATAACTGTTGACTATGTAGGCTTCAGTCATCGCCACAGCATTTGCGATCAAGTCCTTGCCCTGACTACGTTTGTTGAGAACTGTTTCCAGAGTAACCTTAAAACTGGAGTTGTTTTCCTTGATCGAACAACGGCATATGACACGGTCTGGCATGCAGGGCTGTTGTTGAAAATTTCCAGAATATTGCCGCACTGGATGGTTGAGACTTTCGAACTATTCCTTCGCGACAGGCTCTTCAGAGTGTACAGCCGAGAGAGCTGCAGCTCGTGGAGACGTCAGACTAAAGGACTCCCACAGGGGTCAGTTCTTTCACCAATCCTGTTCAATGTTTATATCAATGACTTGCCTGAAACACAGTCGCGCAAGTTCATGTACGCAGATGACATTGCTCTGGGCCCAAAGTCGCTCGTTTACTAAGCTTGAGGAGGTACTGAACAAGGACCTGTAGGAAATGACGAACGTCTACAAGAAATGGCTCCTACAGCCAAGCCCAACAAAAATAGTATCCAGCATCTTCCACCTTAACCATATAAATAAGAACCGTGAGCTTTTGCGCACTACTCAATGGGCAGCACATAAATCACGACCCAATACCAACATACCTTGTTGTGACTTTGGATAGATCACTGACATTCTGCAACCACCTGAAGAAAACTGCAGCAAAACTGAACACTCAAAACAACCTACTCCGCAAACTGGCTGGCTAAATCTGGGTTGCTAGTGCTCAGACACTCAAGACATCAGCACTGGCCCTCTGTTATTCGATAGCCGAGTATTGCGCTCCTGTCTGGGCTCGATCGTCCCATACCAAGCTAATTGATGTCCAGCTCAGTACAACAATGCGCATAATCTCTGGAACACTACGTCCTACTCCTTTACCATTGTTGCCGGTACTCATCAACATTCGTCCTCCATATCTCCCTCGACAGGAAGCAACCACAAAAATCTTGGCTAAAGTTTATAACTGTGAAAAACTTCCACTCTACATGGACATCACTTCACATCCTGCAGTAAGCTTGGCTACGAGACATCCAATCTGCTTAGGTCCGTTATCGGAGGATATGACAGCTATTTCGGCATGGAGTGATCAGTGGTCTTCAACAGATGTTGTAAACCACTCGCTCGTAGCTGAACCATCTGTCTGCCCTCCTGGTTTCAATCTTTCACGACATCTGTGAACGATGCTGAACCGTTTCCGGACAGGACAGGGTCAGTGTGCAGTCAACCTTGTTCGACGAGGCCAGGCCACTGACTAATCATTAGGGAGAGAGAGATTTACTAGTTACCAGACTATGATATTAGCTTGTTAACTATGGCCGGGTACCTGGGAATCTTTTTAAAAACTTTCCATTTATATAATGGCTTAGCTAGTTAAGCATGGTACGAATTTTAGCCACAATGCCTCGCTAAATATTACCCACAATGACCTTCAGAAAGAAATCTTATAGGAATTATCGCGTCTAATCCTAGTTATGACGGACATCAAAATTTATTTACTTGTACTAGCTCAAAATAATGGGATCACTTGATGCCAAGGTTTCTAAATATCGTAATAATTTAGTTAAGTACTTTTTTCTTCTTTTGTCACAAAATCTGGATGAATATACCTATTCAACCCTACTGAAGTATACTTTATTTATCAGCCTGATCAGAGGCAGGGTCAATACGTTACGTGCTTTGTTAGCTTCTCGCCTTGTAAGTTTCCAATATAATCGGCAACAATTCCATACCGCGTCGCTAACAACCAAGTAACTGATAACACAAATTTTTTTAATTTTCCTAAAATAATTTAGTTTCAAACACAGTTTAAGATTATATTAAATAACCCCCTTCAGGGTTACATCTGCTTTTCAATTGGAAAATGATATTACAATAATAATAATAATAATAATAATAATAATAATAAACAATATAATAATAATAAACATCATCATCATCATCGTCGTCGTCGTCGTCGTCGTTGTCGTATAAAAGAGCAACAATAGCATTATAATCATCCTCGAAAGAATATGGCATACGAAGAGCATGGCCATGTCATCAAAGTTATGTAATAGTGTTTAGCAGCGAGTTTAACAAGTTTGAGAGAGAGAGAGAGAGAGAGAGAGAGAGAGAGAGAGAGAGAGAAGTAATTCATTATGTAGCTTTTTATTAAACTTTTAAGGTTAGAAATATAGATAAGTTTAATGTCCACACATTAATTCTTACACCATGGATTTTGGATATACGCCTTTCAACGAACTTCGGACTTCTATATTGACAAAGTCCAACATTTTTTAAATCTATTTTAAAGCAATGACTATAAATATACAGCACAAATAATTTACAAAGGTTTTCACACCATAATAGCCATATATTCAAAACACAGTGGTAAATCACGATATTTGTGAGTAACTTTAACTTTACAAGTGCATGTTTAAAGGATCGATACAAAATTAAATCTGACTGCTTGAAACTTTTCTGCAGGAGGTTTAGAATCTTGTTCTAGTGTCAGTTTTATTAATTATCTAGTACTGTAATGTAATCGAGATGTAACTAGCAGTTACAGTTAATTACAATGTATCGTTTTACTGTGATCATTTGAAGTCATGTAACCAAAATACATGGTATTTTGAATAGGGACGGGACATAATCCTTAAAGGTGTCCTTTTATTGGACGCTCATATAAATTTCAACAATGATAAGGGTAAAACACGTAAATGTATAGTCTCTGAGTCTAGGCACGGTTTTGTGACAGTATCATTTTTGTTTGTCACTAATTTAGCTATCGTAGCTTCATCTTCTCCAGTTCTTTTTGATCCGACTTTTCGTGGCACAGTATGCTGAAACGTACCACATGGTATTGTCGTCCACACCCATCAAACAATGGTTGCGGTGTTTATATTTTCATCACCTGTTGCAAGATGCCATCTACTTACTCGGCCTATATATGATAATTGACCCAGGACGTTACCTGAGCAGAGCACTGGCATTTTCACAGGTTTCATTAGGAATATACGGCCGTCATTACACGGAAGCGGAAGCTAGTTTTTTTAACGTGACGCGTTTTTTCACAACACGGTTCCAAAACCTAAACCAGATTCGTAAAACCATGAACCCGTCTAGGAGGATGGTTCTATGATTTTAAATAGAGGAGTCAGGATGCCAGCGCATAAGAAGCAGTCTAGGCCTGAACGACATTGGTAACCCTCAAATTCAATTAAATGACTGATGAAATAAAACAAAAATAAAATCGGTTAACTGTTGTTTATTTGTCAGCAAAAAAATATAAAGTGTTATTACACATGTTCTCTCTCTCTCTCTCTCTCTCTCTCTCTCTGCAGACTCAAATGTTTATGTTTCTTAGAGGTAAGGAAAGAAATAGATAGTCTGTGTCATGTAGAGGTAGATCTGGTTTGTTAAGCCTTTATAAACAAGTTTACGGACCCAACCCAAGTGTGAATACTGACATCCAAATTACATTTGTTTTACATAGCTACGTACGAAATTTCCGAATTTAGAGCGGATATATATATATATATATATATATATATATATATATATATATATATATATATATATATATATATATATATATATATATATGTCGGAATCATCTATATTTGAATTGTTCGTAGGATAGATGAATTTCCATCGGGTGAGGCTATCTATTTCAAGCTACATTTAACCTACACAGGTGTAAACATATTACTGTCAATTAAAGATTACTTATTGAACTTTAATCAAGGATGTGCTACCTAAGTCCGATAAATCATTATCCAAATCGGCATTGGCATATTAGTGATTTGGCATCTGATCTCACCTGTTCATGATACATTGCAATTATTGCTGACCGATTGGTCCACAAAACGCCAGCGCACATATCGACTGTTTTTAGACACTTGCTGGCTTTTGTTCTGCTCTTGAGTTATAATCGTTTGAAGATGCCTTGGCTGTCTGTACGGGATATTTCTGTATCAAATCTGATGTTTGACAAACTTGTAATTCACGTGGAATCACACAACAACCCTAGCGCCTGTCGCCATTCAAATTACAGAGCGATATCAACGTATATATATATATATATATATATATATATATATATATATATATATATATATATATATATATATATATATATATATATATATATATATAATCCGCTGTTTCATCCATGTCGAACTATAATCGGATGCGACTTAAGTTGACTCGAAAGTATTTGGGTTGTTTTCGTCACGTGACTCTAATGTGTATGGATATGACTAAGAAGTTCGGGTAAGTATAGGTAGGTATTAATGTATCATATACAACAATTAGGAAGAGAATTTCAGAATTCCTCCTTTCTTAGATAGTCGGCCACGAATGCCGGTCCTTTCCTTTTTTGGTTTGAGTTCGACCAAGTTTGCTGGGTAATACCCATAAGTCTTCATTTTCAGCTTCCCCTTCCGGATCCATCCGTATGCCATGCCATCGGAATTAGCTGGGATCTTCTGCTTAATTTTCTGACCTGTAATAAAAAATGAAAAATTACGGCTTTTTCTATCCTGAAAAGGTACCACCGAATAGTGTTTTCCTTGTAAATAGCACCATGATGCATACTCCATTTCCATTTAAAAAAAAAAAAGAAAAAAAAAAGAAAAACAGCTCTAGAATATATTAACGACATTGTCTTTGCTGCTATAACGCAGGAAAGTGATGACCTGTGTCTCGCTGTCCACGTGGACAGAAGATACAATAACAGTAACATTTTAGGAGAATATATCGACTAGCTTTTTCATAGACACGAATATTCATGTGAAAATACTTTGTTCTTCTCCATGGCAAGTAAGTATATCATTATTGTGTCTCTTATCATCCAAAAATGTCCGAAGAAAGTGTGATTAAACTGTATTTCCAAAGTAACAACACCAGCTGTTTTACTGTCTTGTCGATCAAATTAGATTTACAAACATAGCGCAACGCAAGTATGTTAAGTGAATTATCTCTGTATTCCGGAATAGCAATAAAAATGAACACCTTTAAAAATCGTTATAGAGTGTATTATTAAAGTTCTGTGTCAGATTGAGCTTCCGTTTAAGAATTTGCTCTCAAAATGATTTTATTGAACACAAAAATGTCTTACCATCGATAAAACTTAGTCAAATGCATTGGCAGGTGGAGAGGACGACTTAATATTACAGTGTATATAATTTAGTGTCCGTGTCATAATGCGCCTCATCTCGTATTTATTTTCTTCGCTGATACTTGCTCATTATTAGGAATACTTTATCCATTAGAGACACGTGACTACGCTGTACAATCCAGAGAGATTTACGTAGATACATTATCTTTAAGCGAGATAATCTTAATCTGCAGTCGCTACTATAGTTTTTTTTTTTTTTTTCGGTGTGTACGTTATTCGCGTCATTTTATCCTCCAAGACAAGCCGATAAAATCAAAGGAAAACTTAATTATAAGTAATACCTACCAGCCTTAAATGTTAGCTCATCCCTATTTTGCGCAATGTAACCTTCGATAGCAATGACCTTCACATGGGCTAGGGTTCTGACCTCTGCTCCACATGGCACTTCGGTGTCAGCTTCTGAGTCAGAGCTCTCGACAATTATTTCTTCCTGACCCTTGTCCTTGACCTTCATTTTTTTGGCATTGGCATCTGTCTGACCCAAGTTCTTGGACTTTTTTGATTCTTTAACTGGTCTGATGCTTTCTACTGATTCTGTGATAGTAATGTGACTTTCTTAAGATACTAAATCAAACAGCTGATACGGTCATATACTAATAATAATAATGATATTAATAACTATAATGTAGAAAGACAAAATACTTTATATTTCTTAATCACATGATCTCATTGATTGTTCGAAATGTTTGAAGAATACTCTATGTTCAAGATAAAGCTTTGATACTTTACTTTGGAGACCGGACAATGAATCTAATTGAAAGAATTAAAAGAAAGATATAATTAAACAAATACAAGAAAGGTATAATTAAAGAATTACAAGAAATATATAATTAAACAATTACAAGAAAGGTATAACTAAAAAATATTTTGGTGAATTGATGATCTCATTTCCTGATTTTTAGCTGTCCTATCCTTCCACAAGTTGAATAATTGGACATAAGTACAGGTAATACGCAATCTTAAGACGATTATGTATAAAAATAAGTTCCTCATTTATTAACTAAAAGCACCAAAAAAACGCAGTAATTTGTTATTGCATACTGTCTAAAGGAAATGCCGTATGTACACTGGGATAATCCAGGTAAATGTAGATCTGTTATTTTTATCCACACATCTATTGCTCGTAATAACTTAAAGTTCCATCCACTCACTCCGTCTCTCACTCTTACATCCCCATCCAACACTTAGTGTTTCCATAATAGTTGTTTTATTATTCGTTCGCATAACTGGTTACCTTGTCGTGTCTTTTTCACTTGTTTCTTTGCCTTTTTTGTCAGCTGTAAAATGAGAAAAAAGCGATGCCGTTATAAAAGAATTCAATGACAAAGGTCTTGTACATGAAAATATCTAAAATACTTGTAATACATCCATTAAATTAATCTCTCTCTCTCTACGTTTTAGGGCGTACAGCCTACCTTGGGTGGTACGGGTAAGGTGTCCCGATCAACTACGTCAAGCTCGATTTTACGGTTTCTCGTGGGAATTGCCCACATCTCTGTCTCGCTGCCAGACTCTATGGCATTGGGGAGGCCAAAATAATCTTCTTTCTGTGCAGCTGAACATAAAGAAAATGTAATTTGTTGTATAATCATTTTTCACTGTTTTGAATTTACAGTATTTTGTGCTTGAAATAAAATCTTCTCGGATTATCTGAAATAACTTGGTAAAAATCTAGAAAGCGGATCGACCCTTTCCTGTTCAAGTAATAAAGGCGGACTTGCAACAAAACCTTAAGGGTCGAATTGACAAAAACTGTAAAAGTGTTTGTTATATTTCACTTGTCACAAAGTTTCCCACGCGCCAAGATACAGAAACACTATACAAACCTTGGACCTTGACTCCAGTTTCGTTGAGTATTTTCTCGTGCCTACCAACTGCACGAACATCTTTAGTCTTGGGTTGTGACATAGGTTTCATTTTAATATTTCGTCCTTTTTCGTCGATGTAAAATCTTGGAGAGAAAAGGAAAAAGAGAGGAAAGCATTATTTATTGACTAAGAATATTCTTATGACCATTAGTATATGGATTATTTCCCTTTCCGGCAGAAGTAATCATCTAGATTAAATCCCTTCGAAAACGGCATGTAACTTCTAATTTCGTTTCCTTAAACAAGCACTGACTTGGAATCTGGAATACTGCCGAATACATTCTCTCTCTCTCTCTCTCTCTCTCTCTCTCTCTCTCTCTCTCTCTCTCTCTCTCTCTCTCTCTCTCTCTCTCTCTCATCTGTATATTAATATTTAGGCATAATTAATATTTAATACAAATAATATTATCATACAGGTTAGATAATTTTAATTCGTACTCTACGGAGATTCGAACCCATCTCCTTGCCTGCACCATCACCACAAAATGATGTACTTTCCGTTCTGTTTGGTGTATGTTTGTAATTATCAATAATTTATCCTATATACCTTGATTTCTTTCATAGGAATCCGGAATGACTGTGTAAATAGATGAAAATTAATTACTTGATCGTCATGCGAGTGTGTCTGCTACGCACGAGTGCGTATAACGCCGACTGAGTTGCATCATTTTTTGGTGATGTGTGCTTAGTCGTGACGGGATATGGGCTGGTGCGTGCAGGCAAGGCGATAGGCGCCGTTTACCCGCGGACCTGGGTTCGAATCTCCGTAGAATACGAATTAAACTTATCTAAATTGTATGATAGTATTATTTGTATTGCTATATTCTTGTTATATCTCATTCTATATCTGAACTACACATGTCTTATGTAAATCAAATGGTTTAATGTCAATAGCAACCCATTACTATGGTAACATAGATACAAATGGCAAACGATTAAATGCATGTACTTACATATCTGTATCCGATTCATCGTCATCATTATCATCTACAGTATCACTGGGCGTTGTTATCACTTTTATATCATCTGAATCGTCGTCAGATATTGTTATTTCCATTACCAGGTTGGGGTCACTCTCATCAGACAGGATGACCTCTCGACTTATGCCAAGTTGGTTTCTCTTTCTGATCCCCAAATTCGGCTTCTTAAACCAAGTCTTTATCTTATCCTTCTGGTTTGGGTTATTCTCATCAAAGTCCTATGATAAAACGTGGATAGATAAAGGACCCCTTTATCTCTGATGTGGATAGAAAAAAGATCCATTTATCTCTAATGTGGACAGAAAATAGATCCATTTATCTCTAATGGGGACAGAAAAAAGATCCATTTATCTCTAATGTGGACAGAAAAAATATCTGAATAATTTTTTCAACCAAGTTCTCACTCATGTCTACAAACGGATTAGAAGGAAACTGGTGATTCATCTATCACACAAGTCTTGACTGTATTGCCGACATCTTGTGTTGTCATCCTTTTGTCGTTATTTTTATTATTATTATTATTATTAGTAGTAGTAGTAGTAGTAGTAGTAGTAGTAGTAGTAGTAGTATTAAAGACCTAATAATGTATCCTTGCCTTAAATATTTGCAGCATATTTTCTGTTTCTACTTTCGTGGTGTTTGTTTTTTAATTTTGTAATCATATCATTATATGTTTTTTAAGTGTTGTCAAATGTTGTAAAGCGCTTAGAGCTTCTAAAGATTAGGCGCTATACAAAGTCCTCATTATTATTATTATTATTAAAGGACCAATTTAAATAAAATTCATTCATTGTTTAACTCCCTCGATCTTTCGTTTCTCTTATATCATCTAAATCGTCTTCAGATATTGCTATTTTCTTTACAAGGTTGGGGTCGCTCTCATCGGGCATGATGACCTCTGGAACCTGACACTGTTTGTTTCTCATTCTGTTCATGACCTCTACACGCACGCCAATTTGGGTTTACTCTCTGCTTCCCAAAATCAGCTTCTTTAGCCAAGTCTTTATCTTATCTTTCTGGTTTGGATTCTAGTAATCAAAGTCCTATTATAAAATGTGCGTAGTAAAAGGATTCCATTATCTCTGATGAGTATAGAAAAAAGGACCGCTTTTATCTCTGATGTGGATAGAAAAATATTCCTTTATCTCTCATGCGAATAGAAATAAAGGATGCCTTTATCTCTTGTGTGGATAGATAAAGGATTCCGTTATCTTGTATGTGGATAGGAAACATAATAGCTGATGATTGTTTAAGCAAGTTCTCATTCATTTCTGCAACGTGATTAGTAGAAAACTGATGATTCGTCTTGAATGTATTGTTGTCATCATCATCGCTGTCGTTCACATCCGTTTTGTGGTTATTATTATTATT
>JAECUM010019790.1:0-28691 GCA_016617855.1 Megalonaias nervosa
ATGGACTAATTCTCCAAATGCCTAAAAAATCTAATGTTTATAGCCAATAAAGGTATCCATGCACTTAATAAAAAGCTTTTACAAAATTTAGATTTACAGACTGAGGTTCATAAATTATCTTGGATAAATCTAACCCTAGGGGCGTTTCAAGAAGGAGTAATAAACGCTGTGCAAAGAAAAGTTAACCATCTTGTGACATATGCGCTAATGATTCTTTGAGCATTTTTAAACGTATGACTCTTGTAAATTAATTTATCTCGGTAAATAGTGAGTAATCGATGGAGTCCTAGATAACTAGATATAGATATGTTACTAGAAGAAATAAAATAAACTGTTAGTCACTGAAAAGAAATAAATCAACAGGGCTTTATTATATACTGTACACATATTTTTTTTAACTTTGTTAATGGTATTATTTTATTGTTGAGCTTTTTAATATTATTTTCAATACCCATCTTTATGAATAAAAACGTTAATATGCACTATTCATAAGAAAGATAATACTGATAAAGTTAATAACTAAAGGGGTATTACACTCAATGTACATTAGCAAAGATTTATTCCAATATATTGATGATATTATGTAAATGGGCTGACAAGTATCAAAAACGTATTGAAAACCAATATGGTTTTCAGAAGAAGAGTCTTCTATAAATTATATATTTGTCCTGAACGCAAGTTTTTCCAAGGTGTTAAATTCAGGTAGAAAATTATATTGCGCTTTTATCAATTAATAAAAGCAATCGATAAAAACTGTCTCAATTTGTTATGGCATATATTAAGCTTTAATGGAGTTAGTTCAGTTACGGCAAAGCCTTTGTGTGTTATTTATGTATCTATTTTGTAAAATCTTGTCCATGATACAATCTGTTCAGATTTCTTTGTTAACTCAAAATATGGCTTCAATCAAGGGGGACCTCTACACCAATCTTATTATTTGTTTGCATTTTTAAATCAAAACAAAATAAAACAAAAACAACAAAAAACCAAACACTAGCATTTGTACTATACGAAGGTTCATCTCGAAGTTCGAGCAGAAATGCAATATTTTCTCCACACAGCAACCCAACGTAATCAAAATTCGCCAGTCTTTAATTGAAAACGTACCAGTTTAGAAGCTGAAGTAATTGGTAAGGTGATGTCGTAACGGCATTAGTAATGTCATCATTTCCGACGTCATATATGCAGACCCAGTCGAACTATAGCAATTAAGTCCAGTTTTGACCAGAGAGTGATTATAGCATGTTATGCAAAATATGGAAGCACACAAGTTTGCCATCACGTATAAAGGTTAAACTTTGTGACATGTTTGACATATTCAATCCTGTCAGTACAGTCATCAGCTCTAGGAATTGAAAATGAACCTGTCTTAGTGACACTGTTTGCTCCTATTTAATCAGTACACACTCGGAAAATCTTGTTTTGGCAATAAAATACGAGGTGAACTCCAGTTAGTTTTACTAGGTTCGATAAAGTCATTCAAAGTCATTCTCTAGCAAATACTGACTTTCTTTCTTCAGATAGTCTTGTTTGAGAGGATTCATCCTATCATGATGCTGCTTTTCAGGCGTCGAATTCACTATTTCAACGTAGTGGTTATTTGCGGTATGTTTTTCAACACACAAGGAATAATTTTAAACCCATGGTACCAGAAAACATAACGGTGAATTTAGAGTTATATGCCAAAGTAATCACGGTAAATTTAGAGTTATATGCCAAAGTAATCACGGTGAACTTACAGTTATGCCAAAGTAACCAGATACAGTTTATGTGAGGGTATTTGCAAAAGTGTCCAAGTGCACTGACAGATACCCGATAGAAAGATACAAAAGTGTTCAAGCGCACTGACAGATACCCGATAGAAAGATACAAAAATGCCCAAGCGCACTGACAGATACCCGATAGAAAGATACAAAAGTGTCCAAGCGCACTGACAGATACCCGATAGAAAGATACAAAAGTGTCCAAGCGCACTGACAGATACCCGATAGAAAGATACAAAAGTGTCCAAGCGCACTGACAGATACCCGATAGAAAGATACAAAAGTGTCCAAGCGCACTGACAGATACCCGATAGAAAGATACAAAAGTGTCCAAGCGCACTGACAGATACCCGATAGAAAGATACAAAAGTGTCCAAGCGCACTGACAGACATCCGATAGAAAGATACAAAAGGTAATGTATGGAAGCACGGAAGGTCGTCATTGCCTATCAAATCACTTCTTTACAAATCTGCTGGAAAGGTATGTGCATTATGTTCATCAACACAAGGAATAATTTTCAACCATCTGGTACCAAAGAACACTATGGTGAGTAGAAGATACTATTTCCCATCACTCAGATATCATTTACATTTGGGTTATTCGCAAAAGGTGTCCAGACATACTGAGGTGTGGCTTCATTTTGCTCCAAGATAACGACCCCCACCCCACCCCACACTTACGCAAACCTAATAAAATCTCGGATTTTAACCCTAAATCAACCATCAAACAGCCGATATTTCGCTCACTGCGACTTCTGGGTTTTCCAAAATTTGAAAGATTCGTTACGGGAATCATTAAAACAGCTGAGAAGAGCCAAATGATGCAATCACTTGGTCGCAATTAATCTTGTTACATGACAGATTGCTGCACGTGTTCAGGACATGCTAAGAAGATGATCTAGGACATTCTTACGTATGGAGCAATCAATTGTGATTCCATTCAGTGAAATAAGAGATAGAGTTTTAGATCAGTAAAGCAAAAATGGATAGCCTCTGTGACGTCATGATACAAAAAAATATCTACCATGATGTTTTTGTCCATTGCCTAATACAGAAAACTTTAAAGCAATTATGTCTGCAGATTCAACAAGAATTTTAAACGCTTTGTTTAACTTTTGAATAAATTGTGCAACACAGAAGGCTTGAAAATAAAGAATTTTGCATAAGTAAATAGTGACTAAACTACATTCTATGATTAATAAAACAGACTAGAATTTGCCATTTCCATCTAAATTACATTTAATTGCATTTATTTTCATAAAATGATACGCATATTATGTTTAATAACTAACTGAATCATATTACTTATCTATTTATTACATATGCTTGAAATCTCAATCTTGTAGCTGTACATTGCTTTTGCTATAAAATGTTAAATAAAGTGTATTATGTTTTGTTGTTTTGCTATCATGCAGTTCTTTTTTTTTTTTCTAGCTTGCCTTAGATAGGTTTCTAGGTATATGCTGCATGAAAGGTCCCAATTTGTGTGTTGTTGTTGAAATTCTTTAGATTTACATTGTTAGATCTTTATTTTTCATTGGCACCATGTAGTCTGAATTGTCTAGCATTTAATTGTGATGTCCCAGATCGCACTATGCGATGCCGTAAGCCAGCATAATCGTTTATTGGGTCTTGTCTATATAACAGAAACACACGTCTCTTTCATGCATATTTCTTATTAAGGATTATGGCATTTTGAACCTTCTTTACAATTCATTGTCACGTGACATCAGAAACCCTAATCATTGTGCTTCTTGTGGAAATGGGGACAAAGTTGTGAGAATCTTGGGACTGGCACGTGATCATCATCAATTTTTCATGATATGTTGATTGTTTCGGATTCAGATGAAGATTACTTGAGGACAGTGGACATTTGCTGACGGATTCAGATAAAGATTACTTGAGGACAATGGACATTTGCTGGCAGATTCACATGAAGATTACTTGAGACAATGGACATTTGCTGACAGATTCAGATAAAGATTACTTGAGGACAATATCCTCAGTAACAATATCCAGTGTTATATACGTCTGCATTCTCCCGTTTGTAGCTATAAATCAGTATGACAGGTTTTTTTCATACTCATGTTTGTAACTATCAATCAGTATGCCATCTGTTGGCATCCACACTTCTGACGTTATATACCGGTATGACATTTATTTGTATCATCACGTCTCTAGCTATAAATCAATATGACATTTATTTACATCATCTTGTTTGCAGCTATACATCAGTATGACATTTATTTACATCATGTTGTTTGCAGCTATACATCAGTATGACATTTATTTACATCATCTTGTTTGCAGCTATACATCAGTATGACATTTATTTACATCATCTTGTTTGCAGCTATACATCAGTATGACATTTATTTACATCATCTTGTTTGTAGCTATACATCAGTATGACATTTGTTTGTATCATCGTGTTTGTAGCTATACATCAGTATGACATTTATTTGTATCATCACGTCTCTAGCTATACATCAGTATGACATTTATTTACATCATCTTGTTTGCAGCTATACATCAGTATGACATTTGTTTGAATCCTCAGGTCTGTGGCTATCAATCGGTATGACATCTGTTTGCATGATCACGTTTGTAGCTATGAATCAGTTTGATATTTATTTACATACTCATATCTCTAGCTATAAATCAGTATACCATCTGATTGTATTCTCGCGTCTCTAGCTATAAATCAGTATGACATCTGTTTGCATGATCACATTTATAGCAATAAATCAGTATGAGATCTGTTTGCATGATCACATTTATAGCAATAAATCAGTATGAGATCTGTTTGCATGATCACATTTATAGCAATAAATCAGTATGAGATCTGTTTGCATGATCACATTTATAGCTATAAATCAGTATAACATCTGTTTGCATGATCACATTTATAGCAATAAATCAGTATGACATCTGTTTGCATGATCACATTTATAGCAATAACTCAGTATGACATCTGTTTGCATCCTCGCGTCTCTAGCTATAATTCAGTATGACATTTATTTACATCGTCCTGTCTGTAGCGAAAAATCAGTATGACATCTGTTTGCATACTCGCGTCTCTAGCTATAAATCAGTATGACATCTATTTACATTCTCACATCTGTAGCTATAACTCAGTATGACATCTGTTTGCATACTCGAGTCTCTAGCTATAAATCAGTATGACATATATTTGCATCCCCACATCTGTAGCTATAAAATCATACATCTGTTTGCATCATCACGCCTGTAGCTATAAATCAATATGACATCTGTTTGCATCCACATCTCTAGCTATAAATCAGTATGACATTACTTTCATCCTCACATCTGTAGCTATAAATTTGCGTTTGCAATTCAATGTTAAATAAAGTAGGTTCTGTTCTGTGCTGCCCTTGAACCACCCGATCACTAACGTAATAATACCAAGGAGTGACATGTTTGTCCCGATTCGTGTAAGCTTTGAAGATTGGAATGTATGTGTTAATTATTATTTCTATTGATTAAGTGTTCCACGTTTGAGTTGTAGAAAAGATAATTGAATTTTTATTCAAGGTTGTTCTAAACAAAGAGGGTCTAACAGTGTCTGATGGTCGAGTGGTGTAGGACTCATTGTTAGCAACAATGGGTTGAATTACATACTGGGAAGTATTTTGGAGTTAGATCATGGTACATTTTAAACACGTGAATTTATTTATGCCTCCAACGTCGATAATTCATGGGGGTTTCCAACCAGATATCCTCGTATAGTAGCACTTGTTGATATTCTCAAAGCTTCCAAATTATTTTTTTAGTGATTACTTTTTCTTCCTTAGAATAGTTAATCCAGATATAATGAACAGTCAAAGAAAGTAAGTATTAAAGTTGATACAGTGCTTTATTCCTTCTAATATTTCTTCTATTTTTCTTTTCACACAGTATTCACTTTCTCCCAGGTCTTCTCAAAGACTTGATGTGTGTGTGTGTGTGTGTGTGTGTGTGTGTGTGTGTGTGTGTGTGTGTGTGTGTGTGTGTGTTATGTGACATCATTGGATAATATTACACCTAAACGTTCACGTCGGAATACCAGGTCTTTTCACACGCACAGTTTGTGTGTGCTATGTGACGTTATAGGATAATATTATACCTAAACGTTCATGTCAGAAAATACCAGGTCTTTTCAAATACATACTTGATATATGTGTGTGTGTTATGAACGTCATAGGATAATATTACACCTAAACGTTCACGTCGGAATACCAGGTCTTTTCACACGCACAGTTTGTGTGTGCTATGTGACGTCATAGGATAATGTTACACCTAAACGTTTATGTCGCAGTACCAGGTCTTTTCAGACACAGACTTGATATGTGTGTGTGTGTGTGTGTGTGTGTGTGTGTGTGTGTGTGTGTGTGACGTTATAGGATAATATTATACCTAAACGTTCATGTCGGAATACCAGGTCTTTTCAAATACACACTTGATATGTGTGTGTGCTATGTGACGTTATGGGATAATATTATACCTAAACGTTCATGTCGGAAAATACCAGGTCTTTTCAAATACATACTTCATATATGTGTGTGTGTTATGAACGTCATAGAATAATATTACACCCAAAGGTTCATGTCGGAATACCAGGTCTTTTCAGACACACATTTAGTTTTATTGTATAATCATTTAATCTGCCTTAAAAGTTTCAACATTTTATTATGCATCCAGGGTGGATCCTTACTGTAATAGTAATACTTTGGAATGGTGTATATTCCTTACTGCTTCCATATATTCTGTCTATAAAATTATGAACACTACGAGACTGATATAATTTCATTATTTAAACTGTTCCAACAGATAGCCACGTCTATTTTATTCAAAAGTGTATATCACCAAATTTCTCTTTCACAGCATACTGATTTAGGGATTATTTGAATTAAGGTGAGCATGGGTTGTACACGTCGTATTTACTAATATTACTGGAAAAAGGGTTGGGGTACAGCATTTGATGCCTGACTGTTTCAGCAATTGAAATGTGGTATATTATCATTTTGTATGCTAGACTGTTCATTATGTAAATCATTACGTATTTTATCTTCATCTCCTTCAACATTTATCGTCGCACCATTTACAATCAGTAATTTACAAAATTTCTTCCTTGAATTTGCCTGGATGTCGTGAATCCGTTTCCACCATTCCAGAGGGTTACATGAAAATGAATTTGTCCGTCGTTGATCGTGACAATATTTAGATTCACGTATTTCATCAATAATCCCTATTTCTTTTTTTACGATATAATAACCAATATTGATTGTTTTATATATGTTTCGCTCGATCGTAAAGCAACTTCTGTCGTCTAATAAGTTCATTGTGCGTCCGGGGCAGTAGCGTACTAACGGGAGAGGGGGTAGGAGAAGGGGGGGGGGGCGGAGGCGTTTGCTCCGTGCGCAAGAGGTCTTGGGGCGCCACAACCCCTTTGGGTCTTCATCGTCGCCCCTGGCGCCATTTTCCCTTAATACGCTACTGATCTAGGGCGGATCTTTAAAACTAATATTTGCCTACTACATCTCATATTAGATTTTCAAATTCGTCAACGATTTCACTAATGCGATTTTCAGCAAGTATTTCATTCCAAAAAACGGACTGCAGAAGCGAATTTAACAAATCATAATCCCCTTTATGTTATATCCATATGGCTCATTATAGTACTTGAATTTTGGAGTCGTGAGCGTTAAAATGAACAGGTCATGTGCAGATTTTTAAAGCTGTACATGCACCTGGAAAAAATGTAAAGACTGCTTCACCCTACCTTGATAAAGATAAAAGAAAAAATATGTCGACATAACCGACTTGAATGCATCACTGTTGTCATGTTAAGCTATGCTTGAAAAATATCCACTTATAATAGATTAACTTCCGATCATTCAACAAACCTAGTGTGTATTCGTTGTCAATAGGAACATGTAATGACTCTAATTTGCAAATCTCTTACACCCAGGCATCAACTTTAAGTTATATGGACATGTGTAAAAACCCTTTAATGGCGTGACTTTATAACTCTTAAACACTTATCTCATCGATTTCGGCTCTTAGACGGAGGTAAATATATCGTGGGACTAAATATTGGTTTTATAATTTTTTTTAAGTGCCATGGACAACAATATATAAATTTAATTTCCTGATAGGCTGTATAGTAGACACTATAAAACGAGACCTACAACTGCAAACTGTAACATAGAAATAATAATATAAGAAACGAGACCTAAAACCGCAAACTGTAACATGGAAAAATTGATGTAAGAACTGGACACAACATATATACTTATATATGTGGGCAGTTCACATTATTTCTAATTATCTATATAAAAAGTCACTTTACAGCTAGTTCAGCCCAAGCAAAACTAAAAATATTCCTGTGTACCTTTGATTCACACCATGTACTATCAACCACCCACCAAGTACTATCAACCACACACCATGTACTATCAACCACACACCAAGTACTATCAACCACACACCATGTACTATCAACCACACACCATGTACTATCAACCACTCAACCACACACCATGTACTATCAACCACACACCATGTACTATCAACCACACACCAAGTAATATCAACCACATACCATGTACTATCAACCACACACCATGTACTATCAACCACACACCATGTACTATCAACCACACACCATGTACTATCAACCACACACCATGTACTATCAACCACACACCATGTACTATCAACCACACACCAAGTACTATTAACCACACACCAAGTACTATCAACCACACCATGTACTATCAACCACACACCATGTACTATCAACCACACACCATGTACTATCAACCACACACCATGTACTATCAACCACTCAACCACACACCATGTACTATCAACCACACACCATGTACTATCAACCACACACCAAGTAATATCAACCACATACCATGTACTATCAACCACACACCATGTACTATCAACCACACACCATGTACTATCAACCACACACCAAGTACTATCAACCACACACCATGTACTATCAACCACACACCAAGTACTATTAACCACACACCAAGTACTATCAACCATACACCATGTACTATCAACCACACACCATGTACTATCAACCACACACCAAGTACTATCAACCACACACCACGTACTATCAACCACACACCATATACTATCAAAAGTACTATCAACCACACACCATGTACTATCAACCACACACCAAGTACTATCAGCCAATCAGTTCACAGTGTATAGGAAAACAATGGCCACGTATTAGACCAATCAAATTCACTGATTTATTGTCGTTACCTCATAACTTTAGTACTTAATTTCTGCGGTGCCAATATTTTTGGCGATTCCTTCACAAGGATGCATCGGATATTAAATTTTGGCGTTACCCGGGTTCGGTTGGCATTTTATTGATATTTCTCTATCTCATACATGTGAGTGTGTGTGTGTGTGTGTGTGTGTGTGTGTGTGTGTGTGTGTGTGTGTGTGTGTGTGCGCGCGCGCGCGCGCGCTTTTCTTAATTTTTCAGCCAATACGGCCAAAGTTTCAAACCCACTCAAAAAGCATTATACACTGTGTAGGTTTGTTGTTCTATCACTAAATCGTTCATTAGGAACAGATGCAAAAGGAAAGGCAACTTTATATCTTATCCCAATAAGAAGATCATTAGTACCTTTAGGATATTTACGAAGTTTAAATTCCTTCTGCAGGGACACCGATGAGTGCACAACAACAAAAAATGACAGGAAAAAGTTAATTTACTGGATTTATATTCATGACTTCATTGCCGCTGAAGTAGATATTGATTTTTTTCAGTATTTGTTTCAAGTTTATTTTATGTTCACCTTTGTGTAGTTTTTGAAAAGCTACAAGATCAGTAGTAGTGCGGAAGTTTCCTTTTATCATCTTACCTAATCCAATCCATTTGCTAATGAAAAGCAATAAGTCTCAGATAAGGAAAATTTATTATTCAGTTGTAAGGCAATGACCTCAAAGTCAGTATTTTTAAAACTGTCCAAAATTTTTAAGCGTATACTTTTATATTGTAACTCTGCAAAAGGAACTATATATATATATATATATATATATATATATATATATATATATATATATATATATATATATATATATATATATATATATATATATGCAAATTTCCCAGACCATCCTTTGGTGTTACAGTCTTTTACTATTTATGAAACATCTTGCATTAGCTATGATCGTGATTTAATTCAGAAGCTATTGCAAAAGGAAGAAAAGAAGTATACATATAGTCATCATACATCTCTTTCGATATCCACTAATACTATGCTCATTATATATCCCTTTCCATATCTCCAATACTTCTATCCATCATAAATAACTTTCGACATCGTCCAACACCTCTGTTCATCATAAAGTTCTTCCTGTTTACCTCTCCCTGGCTACTATCTGCACTCCATTAATGTACTTTTTCTGGTATTGATTATATATTTGCCCAAGAAAAATTGTACAAAAATGGTGAAGCCGTAAACCCTTTCTTGCTCCTTTATTACTGTGAATAAGCGACATTTCCGCATAAAGTTTTGAATTAGTACGCCTAAGCATTAGAATAAACAGTTACATCTGAGTGTAAGAAAGCACAATTATTAGAGTTTAATGATGAAACTTGCAATCATCAAATATAACTGACCGCATGTTTGGAAAGTCATCGTGCAGGAGGAGGAAGCAAGAACCAAGCTGTCCAATTAATTTAAATTAAACTTGTAAATTTATCGAAAAGAAGCTTTCAAATTTTAACTTAAAGAGAAATTCTGAAATTTAACAAAATTTGATTTGGTTGTGTAATGGAGGAGGAAAGATATTAAGTAGAAAAACCGCTATAAATTGTTGATTAAAATATGGCAAAATATGCAGTATGAGAAAGACATGATGATATACAAACATGTCTATATACAGTATGAAGAAATCAAGATGAAATACACACATGACTATATGCAGTATAAGTTAGACATGATGACACACAAACATGTCTATATACAGTATGAAATTATTTAATTCAAATTATTCTTCCCAGGAATTACAAAGTTCTCTATTATATTCTTGGAAAGAGAAATTAACTTCGAATTATAGTGAATTCAAACAAGGAAACATTGGATTATATTACTGTGATGGAACGAAAAGGCTGATGACACATCATAACGGTTAAGGCCATTTGTACATTAGCACATTAGAGACTATAGGCGAATACATGCATATCAACACCGTCAGAGTTTAAAATTATTTGGAATACCACTAAAGTTTATTCAGAACTTTATTTATTAGGACTTTTATTAGCAATTCTATGATTATTTGAGATTTAACTCCCAATACCTTAAGTTATGTTTACATTTTCACTTTGCATTCTGGGAAATAAATTTTTTGTTGAATTTTACAAAACTAGTTGGTTTTCGCTATTTTTTATTAATCTTTTTCCTATTTTAAACCATAGAGTCGTGATTATATATATATATATATATATATATATATATATATATATATATATATATATATATAGAGAGAGAGAGAGAGAGAGAGAGAGAGAGAGAGAGAGAGAGAATATATATAGCATGTACGCTGTATCATTGATATTCTACGAGCTGTATAAATTGTTCATTAATTGGAAACGAGGCTTGCCGAGATTTCTTTTAATGAAAAATTTATACAACCAGTTGTATGTTAAAGATAAGCTTACTAACTGCACATATATTTTTTTTTTATTTATATCATATACAAATACACTTGAACTGTGAACGCGCAGCATGTTGAACCGAGTGGGAAATGAGGAACCAGCAAGAGGTAATTGAAACATTTAAAGGTATTACAGTTGATCTTAGTCATTATTATGATTTAATTAACACTACAGTTGTTTCTTTCCTCCATTTCTGACTTTATTCTATCCGTAAGTATGTGTGACTATATTTTTGTCATCATTCAGAGAATCAGAGACATCATAGTATGACACGCTTGTTTTTACAAAGGGAAAACAATGAGGATTTCGATGAAATTGTGTCCCATGTTTAATTCATTTAGAAGTTGGGGATCATTATATTTATCGTTATTTTATTACATCTCTAATAATTAATCAGTGGAAATTCATCACGGATTTGGAGAATATAGAAACGATGGACTATAGTTGAAACATAGCCTGATGTTGAAACAATATTTATATATGCGTATTAATATACCAGTAGTATTGGTATATCAAAATACTTTATACCAACACTTTAAAAACCATGTTGTTTTTAACAGATAGATAGGTAGATAGATCTTCTTGTGATCTACCCTTCCGTTACAATAGAAGCCGTCCATGGACACTGAGTGATCACTAGTATTATCCTTAAGAAATGTTTCGCCGAGTCCAAAAATGTCAGTCTGAGGGTTGTTGCATACAGTATGATTGGGGTGATCTGGTAGTGTTTACGTGCCGAAGATTAAGATTTACTATGTAAACCCCTTTCTTTAAACAGTACTTTAGAATCAGATTTAGATGTTTCCGGGTCAGCACTGACTTATGATAGATAGTGTCAGTCAACCTGTTCAGTAATAGAGGCAATTTTTTGGGACTGATTTGATGGTCAGAAGTAGTTAAGTGTGCATCTTTAAAGAAAGTGTTCGTTTCTTGACACTTGCAGTTTAAAAGGCTGCATTTATCACAAATATTGGTTAAAATATAAAACTGATTCCGGATATTAAATATCCGGTTACACCCAGATAAGTCATACAGTGACATGGATTTATACTTATTAGATATTTGGTAATACGACTCTGAGCAAGGTACCTGACGGTTGCGTGATCCACGTCGAGCGGTGACAAAGTTAATACACCAACAGACAGAGGAGTCGTGGCTGTAGTAGTCGCAATATGCACGATGTCTAGTCATTTTTTTTTTCTTGACTAATGATTTTGTATTGAGCGTTCTTTGCATGTGACAAAGTTCCAATGCCAACAAAAAGATGAGTCAAGGCTGTAACAATCATGAAGTACGATATGTCTAGACATGATTTTCTCGTGTCTGTAATGGTTTTGTCTTGACAGTTCATTGTACGTGATACACCTAAAGTTGATTTACCTATTAAGAGTATCTTGTCGTGATGGTCCCGTGTGTGGTGAGTACTGCGTTATATGGCAATTGCTTGATGGTTTCTAAATGAGAATGATATGCCTCATGCTGTCAAGCTTTCGAAGTAAAACTGAAGACTCTTATTTCTCATGTGTACTCTGTCTCGATGGAAAAAAAATCGGTATTATTTCACCTTAGTTTAGACATATTCCTTTGCCACAATCTTGACATTACAGAACACAAAAAGGATTGAAAAAAGTTCCTTGAGTTCCCTCCTCCTTTATACAAATCGAATATAGGGCTTAAAACTGTAACCGAACTATTAAAAAGGTATTGTTGTTGTGGAAAAAATTCTAACAGCTAACAGTGTTCACGCAAATTTGTGCTCCTTAATGAGGAGTGCACTTGAGCTATGCTCTAACTGATAATTGAGTCCTAGCTATCCAGCAGACCATTTCGCTTTAGACAAAACTGACAATTGAGTCCTAGCCTCCAGCAGACCATTTCGCTTTAGACAAAACTGATAATTGAGTCCTAGCTATCCAGCAGACCATTTCGCTTTAGACAAAACTGATAATTGAGTCCTAGCTATCCAGCAGACCATTTCGCTTTAGACAAAACTGATAATTGAGTCCTAGCTATCCAGCAGACCATTTCGCTTTAGACAAAACTGATAACTGAGTCCTAGCTATCCAGCAGACCATTTCGCTTTAGACAAAACTGATAATTGAGTCCTAGCTATCCAGCAGACCATTTCACTTTAGACAAAACTGATAACTGAGTCCTAGCTATCCAGCAGACCATTTCGCTTTAGACAAAACTGATAACTGAGTCCTAGCTATCCAGCAGACCATTTCGCTTTAGACAAAACTGATAATTGAGTCCTAGCTATCCAGCAGACCATTTCGCTTTAGACAAAACTGATAATTGAGTCCTAGCTATCCAGCAGACCATTTCACTTTAAACAAAACTGATAACTGAGTCCTAGCTATCCAGCAGACCATTTCGCTTTAGACAAAACTGATAACTGAGTCCTAGCTATCCAGCAGACCATTTCGCTTTAGACAAAACTGATAATTGAGTCCTAGCTATCCAGCAGACCATTTCGCTTTAGACAAAACTGATAACTGAGTCCTAGCTATCCAGCAGACCATTTCACTTTAGACAAAACACAGTCTCCCTCTTAGTAATGATAGCCGTAAAATGAAGTCAGTCATGATCCGCGTGGGTTAAATAAACACCTTGACACACAAAAGAATAAAGTAAACGTAACTGTCACGGTTTTAGATTATTGGGTTTAATTAAGGCTTCTGTGGAACCTTTAGCATCATAATCATAACTTGTCGCAAAAATTCTAAATCATGTTAAGTAAAGCATAAATCATCGAGATGATCTAAGAAAATATGCGCCAAGGCCATGTAAGAAAAGATGCGCCGAGATAAGGTAAGAAAAGATGCGCCAAGGCCATGTAAGAAAAGATGCACCGAGATAAGGTAAGAAAAGATGCGCCAAGGCCATGTAAGAAAAGATGCACCGAGATGAGGTAAGACAAGAATCACTGAGATGATGTAAGAAAAGGTTCAATGAGATGATGAATGAAAAGATGAATTGAGATGATGTAAAAATGCACTGAGATGATGCAGAAAAAGATGAATCACTGAGATGATGTAAAGAATGGTTGCACCAAGAATAGCTAAGTAAAATGTATAGATCTTATGTTTTTTATCATTATTTAGTCACGATCTTTTGGGTGGGTCGGGATGGGTAGGGTGTGTAAGTCTATTTTAAATTGAAATTTACAAAAAAGATGGGGTGAGGTGGGCTGAATGGGTTTACTTTAATACGAAATTTACAAAAAGAGAAGTTACAATATTACTCAGTGACTGAACCCAAGGCATGCGCATATGTATCATTTCGACATTTTGTAACTCATGACGTGATAGATTTTCTTTGTCGAAATGATGTGTGAGTTTTAAAAATCCAAAACACACATCATTTCAACAAAGAAAATCTATCACATCATGAGTTACAAGGTCGTTCTATGGTATCTAGACGATGTGTGTGTGTGTGTGTGTGTGTGTGTGTGTGTGTGTGAGAGAGAGAGAGAGAGAGAGAGAGAGAGAGAGAGAGAGAGAGAGAGATTTGGATTTTTAACGCAGCTTCAACAATTTTTCAGTCATATCGCTACGATGTCTGCAGTGTGGCAATTTATACTGATGTATAACACTGGGGCATCATGCCACAGACAAGTAGCATCATGTCCCACCCAGTCACATTATTTTGACACCAGGCCGACCAGTCCTAACACTAACCTCTTAATGCTGAGCGCCTAGCGAGACAGCTGTTAGTACCATTTTTGTAAGTCTTTGGTATGACTCGGCAGGGGTTTGAACCTGCAACCCCCTACATCGGAGGCGGATGCTCTAACCACTAAGTCACCGGAGCGCTCTACACGGTATGTAATCTTTCTCGTCATCTTGAAAGAAAAATATATAAACCCACGTATAGATGGTAAAAAAGCTGCTGCCATAGTAATCTCTTTTCCGGACTTTGCAATGTTTTATTTAAAAATTGTTGACATATATACATGCTGCACCAATAATTGACAGTTTGTACTGAAACACATGCGAGATATGTCATTAAAATGTGTCACAGGAAAAGGATCCGAGCAAACTGTATGCCAGGGGGATAAAGGACACCAACCCCCAAAATAATTGGAATAATAGCAATAAACACATAAGTTACCGGATATAAAAGTATTTATATGATAGTACATGATAGAACTATGCTACAAGATAGATGGAAAATGGGGGAAAGAAAGTACAAATTTACCACAAAGGAAACATCATCTCTTTGCGAGATTGGTCAGAAAAGTAGAAAACGGTGCTTGCATAAAAAAGCAAAGATGAAACAGTAAATTCAATTTCAAACAAATGCGATTGGCAAGGAATAGAATCGTCTAATCGATTTCACGCTGAATTCACATGACACGTTAGATAAAAGACGGCTACAAACGGCCTACTCATTTCTATATTAATGACTACCAAACAGTGGTGTAGCGCTCTTCTCCCACCCCCACTTCCCACCCCACTCCCGCAATGGCTGGGCTTGCTGCTGCCAAAAACTACTCCAAAGTTAAAACTATTTGTATATGAAATTCAAGGGAAGTACAGGTATCAGACCGCTATCATGCTAATCTAGCTACTCCCCGAACTGTTGTTGGAAATACTAAAATTTAGCTGTCAAATCAAGGAGTGTGTTGGAGAAACAACAATAAGAATAATAATGTAGGTCACAAAAATTTTCATATGTAACAAAATAAAAATCAAATTAGTATAGAAGAGTGTGGCAGTGTGTCTGTGTGATTAATGGAGAGAGTCCAATGGACGCTATATTCTGTTGTTCAGGTCAAATTTCATGTGTTTTTTAATTACAGAGTCCAGTATTTGCCTTTTGGGTTGTTTTGTTTTGTTTGTTTGTTTGTTTGTTGTCTGAACTCAGAGTTGGTCTCGATTGTTAGCAATTCAAGGGTCTGGACCGAATGTCCGGCGGAATTGTAATGGTTGGTAAGTTTTGTGTCAAGCTTATTGCTAATGTGGTTTTTGTGGTTATAAATTCGCTTTATATAGTCCACAGTTTCGCCAAAAAGTGGACATGACAGTTTTGGCATTTCAAAAATGGATGACGGTTCTTGCATTTCAAGACATACATGACAATTTTGCTATAACACACACACACACATACACACACACACACACACAATGAATGAACAATGTAAAAGTAGTAAGAGTCTTGATATAATAAATCTCCTGTCGCTGAGTTCTTTCAACAAATCTGCTTGAAAAGATTTCTACATCAATTTACCGCTTAACTCTTGATTGTTTCAAATGCTGTATCTAAAAGAAATAGTTTATGGGCCCCATGGAAAATGCAAATAAATGGCTCTGTCTTGTTTGAATTTATTTGGCGAACGTTGGTTCGATTTCTTAAGAAACCAATGGCTGTCCAACTTTGCTAAGTAACTATGAAGAACACATCGGTGAAGTCTCTGCACATATATCTTAAACTGTTCAAAGTATGTTTACATTGATCTCTAAAAAATATAAATGACAGTCTTAAATCCCTTCCTCGCTGGCTTTGTACTTACAGTATGTGAAACATGGTTTTAATTTGTTAACCGTATAAACATCACGTGACGCTTTTTATTTGAATTAACCTTTTAAATCTAATTAAGTTTCAAATTGGGACACAAAAGACGGGGTGACCTCAATATGAAGTAAGTACTAAAGGAAATTAAAAATTCTATACGACATATGTAAATGTGACTTGTTTTCCGAGGTCTTATCTTAGGGATGAAAATTTACATGCTATTAGAATTGATGTTTGGATTTTCTTCTTATCCCAAAGGACTATCATATTTAATGTTTGTACAATTAGCATATGAACATATGAACACAAATTCTCTCTCTCTCTCTCTCTCTCTCTGGTAGGTTCTTTGCCGAAATACATATCATATGATCATGACTTATAACTAAATGAACATTTCTTTACTAGTGATGTTTTTCACTTGTCAAGAATGGACATGACAAAATTCCCCTCAGTTCCAATAATCATTTTGATTTAATTAATCTTGATACATGTAAGCACGGTTTAAATTTTATTATTAAAAACACAAATGTTCAACATCTGTGTCAGCCACATAGGTAGAAAAGAATAACAGTAATCAGCCATTTCGTCGTGTCGGGGTTAGATTAATTTAGTTGCACACCTGCCTGTGCAAACGAAGACGTTCTCACTTTCACAACAAAAGGATATAAATCCAAGATATCTGACCGATTTTCCAACTTGCAAATAAGATTCATATGTTGCTCTTGTCCGCCGTCTGTTTTGTATAATTAATGAAAAAATCTTTGAAAGACAATACCTACCTACCTTCCTACCTACCTAAACACATATCTACCTATCTACTCCCCAACATATCTACCTTCGTGCATGCATACCTGTTAGATTGATTGCGTAATTACTTACCTGTTTTCACGCTCATCAATCTACTCCCCTACCCACGCATATACTTTACCTTTCTTAACTGCTCCCTTACTACTCCTCGAGAAGCCGTCGTGGCTTAGTGGTTAAGACGCTGAACTCGTGACCTAAATGCACGGATTTGATTCCCACGATCGACTCGGTCCTTTTTGGCTAAAATGGTGTGTCATCATGCAAAGTAGGAGCGGTTTTAGGGGTGGGGGTTTAAGGTGCGAGCGCCACCATCCCCTCTCTAGAAAAACCGCACTCAACAAAATTCTGGACCCGCCCCTGCAAGGAAGTTTCCTATACTAACCTCAGCACGATGTAACATGATGTGTCTGCAGTGCAGCAAAACATCAAAACCAAACCATAATGACCCATCTAAGTAATCATACCTATATTAACTGACTCACCAGCTAGTCCACTTCCCACTAATCTACTTTACCGTCCTTCCTCCCTTGCTACCTCAGTAGGTACCTACATACCTATATCAGCTGACGCTCACATTGATAATTCTTCCCTTCCTACCTCCATAGTATACTTACCTACCGATTACCTACCCATTTCAACTGACGCTCATAATAGTTATCGAATTTACCTTTCTACCTCCATCCCCCTACTTCTCTCGGTACTTACCTACCTATACCAAGCAATGTTGACAGAGATGACCCCTCCCTTCCTCTGTACGTACCTATATCAATCGATGTTTGTGCTTGTTTAAATGGGTCACTTTGGTTTCTAAATAGTTGACCTTTCATTCTGGTTTGGCATGTATACAAACATGTGTTGCATGTTTTTAATTTCATTGACCTGACAATTATTTTGGTGCTTCTTGATCTCAGTTCACAAATAATTGTTTCTGTCTGAAACATAAACAAGCTTTTTGTTGATATTTTGAGAGTTAAGAAAAGTAGTTTCAAATGTTCACATTTAAAACCTAGTTGTAGATCTTCTTTCGGTGTATTCGTAATATAAAATAATAGATTTCATTGTATAACAGGGATATCAACGAAACTGCTGTAAATATAAATTATTAAAATCTTTTGTAACAAACTCCCAACCATTCTACGGAATATAAAATCTAATAACATGAATTTGGATTGTCAATTTATTGTAATTAGTTGATTTTATTAACATACATTATATTCCATATCTATAATAAATCTGCCACTACCCAAAAAAAAATATCGAACTATTGAGAATAAATTCGCAATAGTTTCTTGGATAGCCATTGGGTAAAAGGAAAACATTTCATTTGATTTATTCTGTGAGATAAATCTAAATTAATGGGCATATTAATATGATTACATATTTTTCAACAACCACGTAAAATTATATGAAATGGATAATTTATTAAATATTTGGAGGCGATGCTGCTAATAAATATTTACCCACGCTGTATTTTAACTCGTGACAAAATTTTGATTGACACTGCCGACATTTCTAAAGTTATATTTAAGCGTACTGTCAGCAGTTCAGTCTAAATAATCAACGAAAATGACGGCTCTCCGCTGCCCGTTGTTCGTGCGTAGAACACATCGTACTGATAAAACATAGTACATAAACTCAAAGTTAACAAAATATTTTACCTTCAAAATGAACAATAGTTTTTATACTACTCAAGTGACGATATTTTAATATTTACACACACTTGTTGATATATGTACATACTCATTTAAAATCAAAAGTGTTAGTTAATACTTCATAAAGGTAAAGGTTAATATTGTCATATGCAAGTCTTTTTGAACGATCATTTTCAAAATTTTCAAGATGTCCACCTTTGCTTCTTAGAGGTAAGCAGGTGCTGCCAACATAGCTAATGTGCACAACAAATTAATTTGAGTAAAACAAATGAATTTTTCAAATATTCCAAAATGATGCGGGTTTTATTGGGGTGGGTGAGGGGTGGGGATGGGTGGGGATGGATATATGCAAGTTGCATGTGATGGAGCATTAACCGTTTTTTCTTTATTCCAAATGAATTCTCTGTCCCAGCATAAAAACCCAATTAATAGAACTGTACGTTTTATCGCCATTCCGAAACAGGTAAGAACTGTATATGATTAGTAAGCTAAAAGCAAGTCATAGCTATTAAAATCGACAATGTAAGTTAATTAAAAAATGTCGATTACGTTTTCAAGTCACTAAATTTCACTAAAGTAGCCCCCGGTAGATTGAGTTATAATTGACTCTGTTAAAGGCATTGCGTGAGAAAATGCCGCCGTTTAATTGGAAGTGTAAAATTAACATTTTTGTCAACTCGTGCGAAAGAAGGGAATACGATCTACAGTATATTAGATTTTGTATCATTATTGTATGCACTACATGCTTACCACAGATCATGAAAGGAATATAAATTCTTTTCTCTGTTTTTAAAATGATAATTTTCGAACAAAATTCTTATTCAGAAAATTGCGTTTTTCACTTTGTCAATACAGGCATGTTTCCGTTTCTTGCCACTGATTGGGTCACAACTTCAGATATTAGGTAGAACGAAATCAATTACATGTTTGGAACACCCTCATCTCCACTAATGCTAATTTTCCTAACGATGGAAGGATCCTTTATATTTGATTTCATTTTTGATTAGGAAAGAAAGGAACTCTTTACTAAAATATAAAAATTTAGTGGACAGGATAAGTTGGTCAGGTTATCTATCTGAAGCAAGAATATTCTTTTCATGTTGAAGAGGTGTGTGATAACTTTAAGATGAAATATTTTTTGTCTTGTCATCGTTGAGCATAACTGGATTCTGCAGGGACCTGAAAAAACCTAAATCGTGAAATATAAGTGCACGGATTAGATCATATTTTAACAAGAAAACCTAGCTGAAATCACATGACGCAACAAATGTAATGCGGTTTCCTTGTGGTACACCAAAGATACATGACAGAAAATAGTACCAAGTATTTTTTAGAACAGTGCCACACAGTCTAGCATGATGTTCTACAGTCATGTTTCCCCAGAGGAACAGATCATTTTGTACCCACACTCCCACAAAGAGGGGAATTTCTTCTTTAGTGTCAATTACACCAGCGCCTTCCTCCTCCGGTCCACCGAGTTAAACACGGCTCTTTCCCGTGGAGAGGGAAAGGTTGCTATGGAAGAAATTTTCCCTTGAAACCGCTCTGGAGCCACTTTTCTGTTTGAGTTTGGGTGTGGGGGAATTCTCTGATATCGGTATTTCGTACTTGGAAATATATATGTATGTGATCATTTCAGTTGTTTCTAAGTCAAACACAAGTCTAATAAGACGTAGCTTTTTAAAAAAAATACCATTACTTTTCTTCGGCATCGATGACCCTTTTTCAATCACGTGTCTGGTTGTCAAAAAAGGAAATGATCATATCATTAAAACATTGGTATCCTGTGCAATTGCTGTATTTACTACTACTACCACCACCACAACTACTACTACTACCAAAATAACTACTACTACTAAGAAAACAAATATTACAGCTACCACAAACAATAATTCCTCCACCACCGTTACCAACGATACCCATATTACAACCATTAACAACATGAATAAATGATACATGCTAGCTATTGTATTACACTTTGTAACTGTTGACCGATGCTGCTCGACTGAATCTTTAAACAAAAATAGAAAACATAAAAGGAACGTAGAACCTGATTATTTGGATTACAACTCTGGATGTATGCTGTTTTAAATCATCCCTAACAAGTCATGCATGATTAAAAATTTTTTGACATTTTAAACATTTCCATCACTGTAAACAATTTGAGATGGAAGCCATCAAAAAAATCCGCACTCTTCTCATTTTTGCCATCCTCTTCTTTTTCACACATCCCCGGGGCTGTATTCATGGTTTAAAACCTATGTTGTCATGTACTCATTCCCGAGTAACATCAAATTAAATGCTATCATCGACCCTCAATCGATGGAGTTCAAGTTATAAGGAGGTGTCTACATTACGTATGATAATGTGACCTTTGACTCCCCGCTCTTCAACCCCAAGGTTGTATCCAGGATCTGAAACTTTAGTCGCCATAAACCCATCCTCTTGAAACAACATACCAGTCATGAAACCCCCATCAAATGGTGTAAAAAGAGTTTAGACTCCGAGAAAGAATCAACGTTCTATGAAAAGGTGATATTTGATGCACACCATTCCTCCCCTGTCATCTGAAATGCACGCTGTCATCTACCATTCCTCATTAAAAAGTTACAGGATTAAGAAGATAACGGCGGAAACGCAGACACGGAAAACAGATTGACGCACCTGGCTACTCACAATATATTATCTAAAAGTACAGATTTGTCTAGAATCATTGTGTAAGATAGGAAAACACCATCCAAGAATCAAATTTTGATCGTTAGAGTGGAATTGACTTTTCATACGTCCGTGTATAACGAAGGAATACTCTTGATGTATCAGCTTTCAGAAAACAGTGGTCAAGATCACTGAGGTATTGGCGATACACAGCGTCCGAAGTGTGCGTGTGCGTGTGTATATATATATATATATATATATATATATATATATATATATATATATATATATATATAAACTACGTTTCATGAGCATAAAGCTATTAGCAACGCATATACTATATTCTGATCAACTTTACACAAACGACATTAAAAATGCACGGATCATTCATTAATTAAACATCAGTAAGTTATTTAAGAGCACGTTATCGTTAATAGAATAGAGTAGTATTCATTCATGTCAACATTAGGGCCAGCGGCCCGAGTCTAGTGGTAACCGTTAGATATGGCAGTGTAATACCGACGACCTACTCTCCAAAATCAATAGCACAACATGGATTATCAACTTTCCGAAATCATTAGCACGACATGTAAGATGCGTTTGGAGGTAAAATAATCCCTGGTAATTTGATCTTTTCATGTTGAAGCAACATCTATACCCTAGGCAACTAGTAATGCAAGCGTGGCCAATTAAAACTGGGCCACACTAAACATAAATAAGTAGGTATATATTTTTTATGGAGATTAATGAAGACGTCCTTATCACGATAATGCAATGTCTTTCAGTATCTTGCAACTACTTTTGTTCGGAACTTACAATGGTTTGAAAATTTTAAATTATAACTGCGTTTTACCAACTATTTGCTAAGCCGTTTAAATCATATGCTATGACAGTATTTACAGAAATACAACTTTGTAATTTGTACCTAATTATGAAGCTGTTTCTTAAGTGTTGGCTAGATGGAAGACACACACACACACGCACACTTTGCCAAGTGGATGCGTAAAAAGCAGGTCAATGTGAGCTCCTTTTGGCAACTATTCATGCCAAAATGGCTGAGAAACAGCTAACTAAAAACATGTAGCTTAAGTAATAAATTCCTGGAATTGTATGAGTCGAATAAAAAAACAATATAGTTTAGTTCTACAGTCATCAGGAAAATGTTATAAGCTAGTACCATTTGCTGAGTACCTTTAAATACTTGCAAAAGTAGGTCACATCAACTTATATTTACTTTTGAATTTTTACGTTCCTATAACATTGTTAAGTTTTCGTAGTTAGCTGCAAAGCTGACTCTGTTGCATGCAGTTATCAAACTTGACAAGTGCATTTATCGCCAGAAATAATATTCACCCCTTTAAAAGTCGGTCGCAGTGACCTAGTTTCTTTGTGACAACAATTTTTTTTTTTGTTGTTTAATTGGGCACAACGAAGCAGGTGCGACATGAAACTCTTTGGAAACTTATGTTTACTTGTTATCGATGGATAGTGTGCCACATCAACCATAGCCATATTATAGCTTCCCGTCATTATCACTGACACGGAGATTGATCTATTTAACCATGGACACTGATAATTAGCTTTGCTATTTGCGTATACTATTCAATCGAATATTGGCATACACAGAACTAGTGCTAAAATCATGTGCCGGAGAATTTGTTTAATATCTGACCGTTCTACCGTTCTATCGATATCGTTCAGGATACTGGGAAAGTAAAGAAAAAGGATATAATTGGATTAGATATTATCGACCTAATATATACGCACTTTTAATAGTTTTTTTTGAAAAAGGTTTTTCAAGCCACGTATCTTTCCCTTGGATTATGATTGTACATTTTGGTAAATGTAATGAATAGATTCAGAATGACAAATAATAACAGGATAATAAAGGGAGAAATACGTTACTACAGGCCCTATACTTTCAAAAATTTGTATGTAGGCAAAGATAGCTTTAGGATTTGCAACCTGTGTGAAGAAATGGTCCGAAGGTAGAATAATGAACAAAAATTAAAATCCAAAGAAGATATTTTAATTTACTTGAGCCTCTTTAAACCTTCAAAATTATAGTCTCTGTCTGCACTCGTTATATATATTATTCGCTTACTTTTTAATTTCTACGAGGAGATCTTAGCATTTATAATCATGAAAAAATTATCAAAGTGCACATGAATTGAGAACTTTACAGTGACATTTAGAATTTCAGGAAGATTTACCGCATGAGTTTTCGGCATGTCGGTTCGTCACAAAAGCTTACAAGAAGAGGAAGTACCGAAAATGTCCTAAACCGAACTCTTTTAGGACCCGGACTCTGTTAGGACCCGAACTCTGTTAGGACCCAAACTCTGTTAGGACCCGGACTCTGTTAAGACCTATTTTATTTGTGGAGATGAACAGTATAACCAGCTTTAATTAGAACAGTATAATTGGGATCGAAGTACGCAAAAGTAGGCCGGTATACAAAGAGTCCGGTTTATTATTGTTTTACGATATCAAATAGCTCCAAATTACAAATATTTTCAACGAGGACAGTATATCACAACTTCCATTATCATCTCCCTTCAATAATTTTCCCTCATACACAAACAGTTTCTGATCTGCTCAACACGTTCTCACAACTTTTTTTCCTCCAGGTAGTTAGCTAGAGAAGACAGATTGTTTTACATATGTATTCGTGGCGACATTAAAATATATGCACTTTAATAACAATAAATGTTTGAACCATATATTTTCATTAATATTTTCTGCTCGTGTTGAAATGTGAACTTCGGATTCATACGTGAAGCTTACTTGTATATGTTGAATGAAAAAGAGATACACAAGGAATTGGCAATTCAAAAGTAGATGATCATCAAAAGATAGAGAAGTGTTTGAAAATGCCAAGCTGCCTTATATGCAACTAATTCAGTTACTCTTTTCGAGACAACAGACATTATATCAATGAATAGATAAATAAATAAATAAATAAATAAATAAATAAATTAAACACTTTGCATCCTACCTGTGTACATGGCCTGTATTTTGATAGCATTATCCTCATTTTTTGCATCTTGTTTCGTCATCTTGGACTTCAATGTGAATCGTTGCCTAGCAATCAGCAGCCAAATTTTAAACTAGGTGTTTGTCTGTCCTGCTTTTTACCATTGATTCGATCTTTATTGTTTGCTTTACATTTCCCTCCAGCAACAGATGGTTTCCAAGGACGCGTTAACTCGGCCCACACGCACCTTGTCAGTATCCTCTGCTCTTTAAATAATTGATGTATCTAGCTTGGTATTTTATGTATTAGTGTCAGTTACATACACGTCTGATACACAAACGAATATGAACCGTGATATTGCTATACAAAAGTTTTATGGCCCTGCTTTCCACTGAGCCCAAGTGTCCCAATCATACAAAAACTCTTACTGTAATCGTTAGAAATTATTCCAACAGCAAAGTATTGAATGTGAATTTTTCGCATAGAAATCACTTTTCAATGCCCTTTTGGTACTTACATTAGACTTTCAGCACAAGCAGGTCTTTGTGAATAAAATTAACTATAAAACTGGGGATATATATCACTGCCGATAAATCAATCGATTGCTATACTGTATTATCAGTAACTGATAATGTTCGTCTGCTTTCAATGTATTTATTGCATGTAGTGAATTGTCAGTTTTCCGTGTCAGTTTTTCTCGGTTGTTTCTGTTGTATACCAATACATCTGTTAAATTAAGAAAAACCAAAACAAATAGCACACCAAGTTCAACTCAGAATTACACTCGAAGGGGGTTTCATTTAAGACACGCATTCTAACCTCAGTCAATAGAAAAAAGGCAAAACAAATTGTTCAATACAATTGATGACAAAGAAAAGACTGCGGATTATTTGTAGGCATTAAGATTGGTAATATGTCCACATCATGGATTACCTATTGGTGGTGAAAGACAATAATGACAAATGGACGATTTTTTTATGAACTGAGTAGAATCAACCCATCACTGCTGCAGTTTAAAAAATGTTTTTCATTCAAAGATTTTAAAAAGGTTTATTTACATGAGTAAGATGTCTGCCGTATTCGTTGTCCGAAATAATAGCCTTCGTAAAGCTGTTTGTTGTTTCCATCGTTGGCTACCTTGGCTATATTATGAAAATGCATGGATATTTACTTTAATGGCAAGGTACGGTATTTCAGACGTCTAGACAAGAGACCCCAGTGGAGATTAAAGTCCACATTTTAAATAAACAACGTACTCGGTAGTGTCTTCTTTAATTTTCATTGAGTCGGAGTAATTTTGCATGAAGATCGGCTACTTCTGTGATGAGGGAATTCCAAAATTAGTTGGGTTGCCATCACAGTAGTTGTATGACACGAGTATTAGCGAGTCGGAAATTTCTTCCTGGGCTATTTATTTGTTTGTGATAAATGAGGGTTAGTTAGGTCTCTGTGTGTGTGTGTGTGTGTGTGTGTGTGTGTGTGTGTGTGTGTGTGTGTGTGTGTGTGATATAAAACTTGCATAATTGAATAATTAAGGTATATCATGTATTTTCCGCATCAGGTTCTGTTTTCGCCTTGTGAAAAGTTTTAAAGCTTTGGTCGATTCAAACGACGGTTTATCAGTGATTTATAAAAACTCCAAACATATTACCAGATGATGAATTGTATCGCACGACACTATTTAGCCTTGTTCTATTCCTTTCAGCTGTGATGTAACCTTAACCTTGCCCTGTCTTTAAAATTGCTCTTTAAAACCAGCATAAATAACGAGTACTGGCCCCAATGAAAATCACTTTCGTTAAAACCAGCATAAATAACAAGCATTGGAGCTAATGAAAATCGGTTCCTTTTGATTTTTGGACATCAAAGCAAATTTTAAGGTTATTTCTAGTACAACCCATGCTCTTGTGAAATACATTTCTCAAATTGGACGAAAATTGAGCTTGAATCTTTGATTCTTTCGTACTTTTATTTCTTTGCTTTGCGTCCGTCGATAAAAGGTATGTTCGTGCCGTTGAGGCATGTTGTACTGCGATCCTTGTGTCTAGTAAATTACGGGACTTCTCGGCCCATAGAACGATCTCGGACTACCCTAATTGGACCATTTACACGCTGGGTCCATTACGTACTCCTCCTATCGGTCCACGATTTATATAATAGCAATGTGGATATAATGTCCTTTGTCAGCAGTAATTTAATTTTTTTTTAAATAAAAATTTGTGTGTTTTTTATGTTCAGTGCATCTATATATCCAGTTAAAGTACAAGTAATGCAGGTCATGTAGACATTCAAGAAAGACTATTTCAGTAATGAGTATACTTTTCTAGAATTTTCATTACGCATATCTTTAAATGGTGATTATTAGAAAATTTTAGAACAACTGATATTTAACTTAAAAGAACAAATGCACTTATATGGCCATGCTGACATACACTTTAATTTAGTATTCCCTAGCGCAGTAAGGTAAAACAAACAATAGATGGCACAGAGAAATATGCTGGAATCATGAAAATACGTAAACTAAATTCTCCTTTTAAACTTGATAAACATTTACTGAATAACTCAGGAGAATTCTTTGCAAAGACGTTGTATTTTACAAGTTCCTCTCAAACAATAACGTACACCTACATTTCCAAATTCCTGGATCCTGCCAAAGTTGAAAAGAAAAGGGTATTTATTGCTGTATTTATTATTTTCGCTTGATTAAACTTTTACCAGGTGATAATCCCATCAAACTTTTACCAGGTGATAATCCCATCAAACTTTTACCAGGTGATAATCCCATCAAAATTTTACCAGGTGATAATCCCATCAAACTTTTACCAGGTGATAATCCCATCAAAATTTTACCAGGTGATAATCCCATTAAACTTTTACCAGGTGACAATCCCATCAAAACCACTACATGCCTTTAAAAATTGTAGTAATTTATTTGTTACATATTGAATATAGTCAAGCGAAATTTGTCCTTGACCAACTGATGTCGCTCGAACTAATTATCATTCAGTTTTATTAAACAAAGACAAAAGGCTGAATTTAAATTAAATATGTAATCTTTGCAATAAAATTAATTGCGTATTATTCGGGCGGAACTGAATAGATATTTAAAAATTTTAAAATTATTTTCTGTTTACTAATTATAAAATTTAATTACAGGGATTGCCCAGGATTCTTTTATGTCGATCGTACAGTGTAAACATCGTTTTTTTCGGTTAAACTTCAATAAAACATAACTCCTTAACTATTCACTTATTCACCATAAATAAATCACAGATGCTTGATGGACTAACCACGACAGTAAATTAAAATTAAAATAAAGTTTGTAAGAACCGAATCTATAATGGGCCGACTTTATTATGTGCCGACTCCGCAATCTTTCGTTTTACATAGCATTTCGATGAATCATCAGTTCCGAATTTTCATTTAAAAATGGACTATTAGAGTCCTTTCAGTGTTGTTGTCATTACTTCAGAACAAGAAGATAACATTTTTCTATGGTTTTTGTCGGGGTTTTTTTTTTATCGGTTCTTAAAACACTACCCATGAAAGGACGACTTGATTTTCTGGTGTGTCAAAAAATTAATAAGGGTAGATTTACATAGAACATA
>JAECUM010019793.1:0-10638 GCA_016617855.1 Megalonaias nervosa
CATTAATTCGATAGTGGGGAGATATGAATTACGTGTAGCTTGCACTGTCACACGGTGGAAATATACTACTTGGTTTTAACTAGCACTAATCAGACAGTGTGGAGATATCAATTCCATGTAGCTTGCACTGTCAAACAGTGGAAAGATACGAGTTGCTTTTAAATAGCATTGATAAGACAGTTGGGAGATATGCATTACATGTACCTTGCACTGTTAGACAGTGGAAAGAGACGACTTTGTTTTAACTAGCATGAATCTGACAGTGGGGAGATATGAATTACATGTAGCTTGCACTGTCACACAGTGGAAAGATACGACTTGCTTTTAACTAGTATTAATTAGAGAGTGAGGAGATATGAGTTGTATCTATCTTGCTCGGTCACATTGTTCAAAGATACAACTTGCTTTTGACTAGCATTAATCAGACAGTGGGGAGATATGAATTACCAGCAGCTTGAACTGTCACACTGTGGAAAGATATGACTTGCTTTTGACTAGCATTTATCAGACATTATGGAGATATGAATTAACAGCAGCTTCCAGTGTCACATAGTCGAAAGATTCGACTTGCTTTCAACTAGCAATAATGAGACAGTGGGGAGATATGAATTACATGTAGCTTGCACTCTCAATCGGTAGAAAGATACGGCTTGCTTTTGACTAGCATTAAACAAACAGTATGGAGATATGAATTAGATGTAGCTTGCACTGTCACACACTGGAACCATACCACTAGCTTTTAACGAGCATTAATCAGACAGTGGGGAGATATGAATTACCTATAGCTTCCACTGTCACACGGTGGAAAGATATGACTTGCTTTTAACTAGCATTAATCAGACAGTGGGGAGATATGTGTTGCATCTATCTTGCTCTGTCACACTGTGGATTGATACGACTTGCTTTTGACTAGCATTAATCAGACAGTTGGGAGATATGAATTACATGTAGCCTGCACTATCACACGGTGGAAAGATTTGACTTGCTTTTAACTATAATAAATCAGACAGTGGGGAGATATGATTTCCATGTAGCTTGCACTGTCACACAGTGGAAAGATACGACTTGCTTTTGATTAGCATTAATTAGACAGTCGGGAGATATCAGTTTTGTCCAGCTTGCATTGTCGCACAGTGGAAAGAATCGACTTCCTTTTGACTAGCATTAATCAGTCAGTGGGGAGATATGAATTACATATAGCTTCCACTCTCACACGGTGGAAAGATATGACTTGCTTTTAACTAGCATTAATCAGACAGTGGGGACATATGCCTTACATGTACCTTGGACTGTCAATCAGTGGAAAGATATTAGTTGCTTTTAACTAGCATTAATCAGACAGTGGGGAGATATGAATTACATGTAGCTTGCAATATCACACTGTGGAAAGATTCGACTTTCTATTAACTAGGATTAATCAGACAGTGGGGAGATATGTGTTACATGCAGCTTGCACTGTAACACAGTGGAAAGATTCGACTTCATTTTAACTAGCATTAATCAGACAGTGGGAAGATATGAATTACATGAAGCTTGCACTGTCACACAGTGGAACCATACGACTTTGTTTTAACTAGCATGAATCAGACGGAGCGGAGATATGAATTACATGTCGCTTGCGCTGTCACACGGTGGAAAGATACGACTTGCTTTTAACTAGCATTAACCTGACAGTGGGGAGATATGAATTACATGTAGCTTGCACAATCACACGGTGGAAGTATTCGATTTGCTTTTAACTAGCATTAATCAGACAATGGGGAGATATGAGTTACATGTAGCTTGCACTGTCAAACGGTAGAAAGATACGGCTTGCTTTTAACTAGCATTAAACAGAGAGTGTGGAGATTTGAATTACATGTAGCTTCCACTGTCACACAGTAGAACCATTCCACTAGCTTTTTACTAGCATTAATCAGACAGTGGGGAGATATGAATTACATGTAGCTTGCACTGTCAGACAGTGGAAAGAGACGACTTTGTTTTAACTAGCATTAATCAGACAGTGGGTAGAAATGAATTACATGCATCTTGCATTGTCACACAGTAAAAAGATACTACTTGCTTTTAAGTAGCATTAATCATACAGTTGGGGTATATGAATTAGATGTAGCTTGCGCTGTCACACGGTGGAAAGATACGACTTGCTTTTAACTAGCATTAACCTGACAGTGGAGAGATATGAATTACATGTATATTGCACTGCCACACGGTGGAAAGATACTACTTGCTTTTAACTAGCATTAATCAGACTGCGGGGAGAAATGAATTACATGTAGCTTGCTCTGTCACACAGTAGAAAGATACCAGTTGCTTTTAAATAGCATTGATCAGACAGTTAGGTGATATGCATTAGATGTAGCTTGCACTGCTAGACAATGGAAAGAGACGACTTTGTTTTGACTAGGATCAATCTGACAGTGGTTAGATATGAATTACATGTAGCTTGCACTGTCACACAGTGGAAAGATACGACTTGCTTTTAACTAGCATTAATCAGACAGTGGGGAGATATGAGTCGTATCTATCTTGCCCTGTCACACTGTGGAACGATACGACTTGCTTTTGACTAGCATTAATCAGACAGTGGGGAGATATGAATTACCAGCAGCTTGCACTGTCACACAGTGGAAAGATACGACTTGCTTTTAACTAGCATGAATCAGACAGTGTTGAAATATGAATTACATGTAGCTTGCACAATCACAAGGTGGAAAGGTTCGACTTGCTTTTAACTAGCATTAAGCAGACAGTGTGGAGACATGAATTACATGTACCTTGCACTGTTATACAGTTGAACCATAGAACTAGCTTTTAACTAGCATTAATCAGACAGTGGGGAGATATGAATTACATGTGGCTTGCACTGTCACACAGTGGAGAGTTACGACTTGCTTTTAACTAGCATTAATCAGACAGTGGGGAGATATCAATTACATGCAGCTTGCATTGTCACACAGTTGAAAGATACTACCTGCTTTTAACTAGCATTAATCACACAGCAGGGAGATATGAATTACATGTAGCTTGCACTGTCACACGTTGGAAAGATACGACTTTGTTTTAACTAGCATTAATCAGACAGTGAGGAGATATGAATTACATGTCGCTTGCGCTGTCACACGGTGGAACGATACGACTTGCTTTTAACTAGCATTAACCTGACAGTGGGGAAGTATGAATTACATGTATATTGCACTGTTACACAGTTGAAAGATACTACTTGCTTTTAACTGGCACTAATAAGACAGTTGGGTGATATGAATTACCTGCAGCTTGAACTGTCAGACAGTGAAAAGATTCTACATGCTTTTAACTAGCATTAAGCAGACAATGGGGAGATATGAATTACATGTAGCTTGCACTGTCACACGTTGGAAAGATACTACTTTGTTTAACTAGCATTAATCAGACAGTGAGGAGATATGAATTACATGTCGCTTGCGCTGTCACACGGTGGAACGATACGACTTGCTTTTAACTAGCATTAACCTGACAGTAGGGAAGTATGAATTACATGTATATTGCACTGTTACACAGTTGAAAGATACTACTTGCTTTTAACTGGCACAAATAAGACAGTTGGGTGATATGAATTACCTGCAGCTTGAACTGTCAGACAGTGAAAAGATTCTACTTGCTTTTAACTAGCATTAAGCAGACAATGGGGAGATATGAATTACATGTAGCTTGCACTGTCATACAGTGGAAAGAGACGACTTTGTTTTAACTAGCATTATTCTGACAGTGGGGAGATGTGAATTACATGTTTATTGCACTGTCACACAGTGGAAAGATACGACTTGCTTTTGACTAGCATTAATCAGACAGTGGGGACATATGAACTACATGTAGCTTGCACTGTCACACAGTGGAAAGATTCGACTTGCTTTTAACTAGCATTAATCAGACTGTGGGGAGATACGAACTAGATGTAGCTTGCACTGTCACACAGTGTAAAGATACGACTTGCTTTTGACTAGCATTAATCAGACAGTGGGGACATATGAACTACATGTAGCTTGCACTGTCACACAGTGGAAAGATTCGACTTGCTTTTAACTAGCATTAATCAGACTGTGGGGAGATACGAACTAGATGTAGCTTGCACTGTCACACAATGTAAAGATACGACTTGCTTTTAACTTGCATAAAATAGACAGTGGGTAGATATGAGTCGTATCTATCTTGCTCTGTCGCACTGTGGAAAGATACGACTTGCTTTTAACTAGCATTAATCAGCCAGTGGGGAGATATGAGTTACATGTACCTTGCACTGTCAAACGGTAGAAAGATACGACTTGAATTTAACTAGCATTAAACAGACGGTGTGGAGATTTGAATTGCATGTAGCTTCAACTGTCACACAGTGAAACCATACCACTAGCTTTTAACTAGCATTAATCAGACATTGGGGAGATATGAATTAGATATAGGTTGCACTGTCACACAGTGGAAAGATACGACTTGCTTTCAACTAGCATTAATCAGACAGTGGGGAGATATGAATTACATGTAGCTTGCGCTGTCACACAGTGGATAGATACGAGTTGCTTTTAAATAGCATTAATCAGACAGTGGGTAGATATGAATTACATGTAGCTTGCACTGTCAAACGGTAGAAAGATGCGGCCTGCTTTTAACGAGCTTTAATCAGATAGTGGGGAGATATGAATTACATGTAGCTTGCATTGTCACACAGTGGAACGATACCACTAGCTTTTAAATAGCATTACTCAGTCAGTGGGGAGATATTAATTACATGTAGCTTGCACTGTCACACAGTGGAAAGATACGACTTGTTTTTAACTAGCATTAATCAGACAGTGGGTAGATATGACATACATGCAGCTTGCATTGTCACACAGTGGAACGATACTACTTGCTTTTAACTAACATTAATCACACATTGGGGAGATATGAATTACGTGTATATTGCAGTGTCCTACGGTGGAAAGATAGTACTTGCTTTTAACTAGTACTAATCAGACAGTGGTGAGAAATGAATTACATGTAGCTTGCGCTGTCACACAGTGGAACGATACCACTAGCTTTTAACTAGCATTACTCAGTCAGTGGAGAGATATTAATTACATGTAGCTTGCACTGTCACACAGTGGAAAGACACTTGTTTTTAACTAGCATTAATCAGACAGTGGGGAGATATGACATACATGCAGCTTGCATTGTCACACAGTGGAAAGATACTACTTGCTTTTAACTAACATTAATCACACATTGGGGAGATATGAATTACGTGGATATTGCAGTGTCCTACGGTGGAAAGATAGTACTTGCTTTTAACTAGTACTAATCAGACAGTGGTGAGAAATGAATTACATGTAGTTTGCGCTGTCACACAGTGGAAACATACGAGTTGCTTTTAAATAGCATTGATCAGACAGTTGGGTGATGTGCATTACATGTACCTTGCACTGGAAGACAGTTGAAAGATACGACTTGATTTTAACTTGCATTAATTCGACAGTGGGGAGATATGAATTACGTGTAGCTTGCACTGTCACACGGTGGAAATATACTACTTGGTTTTAACTAGCACTAATCAGACAGTGTGGAGATATCAATTCCATGTAGCTTGCACTGTCAAACAGTGGAAAGATACGAGTTGCTTTTAAATAGCATTGATAAGACAGTTGGGAGATATGCATTACATGTACCTTGCACTGTTAGACAGTGGAAAGAGACGACTTTGTTTTAACTAGCATGAATCTGACAGTGGGGAGATATGAATTACATGTAGCTTGCACTGTCACACAGTGGAAAGATACGACTTGCTTTTAACTAGTATTAATTAGAGAGTGAGGAGATATGAGTTGTATCTATCTTGCTCGGTCACATTGTTCAAAGATACAACTTGCTTTTGACTAGCATTAATCAGACAGTGGGGAGATATGAATTACCAGCAGCTTGAACTGTCACACTGTGGAAAGATATGACTTGCTTTTGACTAGCATTAAACAAACAGTATGCAGATATGAATTAGATGTAGCTTGCACTGTCACACACTGGAACCATACCACTAGCTTTTAACGAGCATTAATCAGACAGTGGGGAGATATGAATTACCTACAGCTTCCACTGTCACACGGTGGAAAGGTATGACTTGCTTTCAACTAGCATTAATCAGACAGTGGGGAGATATGTGTTGCATCTATCTTGCTCTGTCACACTGTGGATTGATACGACTTGCTTTTGACTAGCATTAATCAGACAGTTGGGAGATATGAATTACATGTAGCCTGCACTATCACACGGTGGAAAGATTTGACTTGCTTTTAACTAGGATTAATCAGACAGTGGGGAGATATGATTTCCATGTAGCTTGCACTGTCACATAGTGGAAAGATACGACTTGCTTTTGATTAGCATTAATTAGACAGTCGGGAGATATCAGTTTTGTCCAGCTTGCATTGTCGCACAGTGGAAAGAATCGACTTCCTTTTGACTAGCATTAATCAGTCAGTGGGGAGATATGAATTACATATAGCTTCCACTCTCACACGGTGGAAAGATATGACTTGCTTTTAACTAGCATTAATCAGACAGTGGGGACATATGCCTTACATGTACCTTGGACTGTCAATCAGTGGAAAGATATTAGTTGCTTTTAACTAGCATTAATCAGACAGTGGGGAGATATGAATTACATGTAGCTTGCAATATCACACTGTGGAAAGATTCGACTTTCTATTAACTAGGATGAATCAGACAGTGGGGAGATATGTGTTACATGCAGCTTGCACTGTAACACAGTGGAAAGATTCGACTTCCTTTTAACTAGCATTAATCAGACAGTGGGAAGATATGAATTACATGAAGCTTGCACTGTCACACAGTGGAACCATACGACTTTGTTTTAACTAGCATGAATCAGACGGAGCGGAGATATGAATTACATGTCGCTTGCGCTGTCACACGGTGGAAAGATACGACTTGCTTTTAACTAGCATTAACCTGACAGTGGGGAGATATGAATTACATGTAGCTTGCACAATCACACGGTGGAAGTATTCGATTTGCTTTTAACTAGCATTAATCAGACAATGGGGAGATATGAGTTACATGTAGCTTGCACTGTCAAACGGTAGAAAGATACGGCTTGCTTTTAACTAGCATTAAACAGAGAGCGTGGAGATTTGAATTACATGTAGCTTCCACTGTCACACAGTAGAACCATTCCACTAGCTTTTTACTAGCATTAATCAGACAGTGGGGAGATATGAATTACATGTAGCTTGCACTGTCAGACAGTGGAAAGAGACGACTTTGTTTTAACTAGCATTAATCAGACAGTGGGTAGAAATGAATTACATGCATCTTGCATTGTCACACAGTAAAAAGATACTACTTGCTTTTAAGTAGCATTAATCAGACAGTTGGGAGATATGAATTACGTGTAGCTTGCACTGTCACACGGTGGAAAGATACGACTTTTTTTTAAGTAGCATTAATCATACAGTTTTGGTATATGAATTAGATGTAGCTTGCGCTGTCACACGGTGGAAAGATACGACTTGCTTTTAACTAGCATTAACCTGACAGTGGAGAGATATGAATTACATGTATATTGCACTGCCAGACGGTGGAAAGATACTACTTGCTTTTAACTAGCATTAATCAGACTGCGGGGAGAAATGAATTACATGTAGCTTGCTCTGTCACACAGTAGAAAGATACCAGTTGCTTTTAAATAGCATTGATCAGACAGTTGGGTGATATGCATTAGATGTAGCTTGCACTGCTAGACAGTGGAAAGAGACGACTTTGTTTTGACTAGGATCAATCTGACAGTGGTTAGATATGAATTACATGTAGCTTGCACTGTCACACAGTGGAAAGATACGACTTGCTTTTAACTAGCATTAATCAGACAGTGGGGAGATATGAGTCGTATCTACCTTGCCCTGTCACACTGTGTAACGATACGACTTGCTTTTGACTAGCATTAATCAGACAGTGGGGAGATATGAATTACCAGCAGCTTGCACTGTCACACAGTGGAAAGATACGACTTGCTTTTAACTAGCATGAATCAGACAGTGTTGAAATATGAATTACATGTAGCTTGCACAATCACAAGGTGGAAAGGTTCGACTTGCTTTTAACTAGCATTAAGCAGACAGTGTGGAGACATGAATTACATGTACCTTGCACTGTTATACAGTTGAACCATAGAACTAGCTTTTAACTAGCATTAATCAGACAGTGGGGAGATATGAATTACATGTGGCTTGCACTGTCACACAGTGGAGAGTTACGACTTGCTTTTAACTAGCATTAATCAGACAGTGGGGAGATATCAATTACATGCAGCTTGCATTGTCACACAGTTGAAAGATACTACCTGCTTTTAACTAGCATTAATCACACAGCAGGGATATATGAATTACATGTAGCTTGCACTGTCACACGTTGGAAAGATACGACTTTGTTTTAACTAGCATTAATCAGACAGTGAGGAGATATGAATTACATGTCGCTTGCGCTGTCACACGGTGGAACGATACGACTTGCTATTAACTAGCATTAACCTGACAGTGGGGAAGTATGAATTACATGTATATTGCACTGTTACACAGTTGAAAGATACTACTTGCTTTTAACTGGCACTAATAAGACAGTTGGGTGATATGAATTACCTGCAGCTTGAACTGTCAGACAGTGAAAAGATTCTACTTGCTTTTAACTAGCATTAAGCAGACAATGGGGAGATATGAATTACATGTAGCTTGCACTGTCATACAGTGGAATGTGACGACTTTGTTTTAACTAGCATTAATCTGACAGTGGGGAGATGTGAATTACATGTTTATTGCACTGTCACACAGTGGAAAGATACGACTTGCTTTTGACTAGCATTAATCAGACAGTGGGGACATATGAACTACATGTAGCTTGCACTGTCACACAGTGGAAAGATTCGACTTGCTTTTAACTAGCATTAATCAGACTGTGGGGAGATACGAACTAGATGTAGCTTGCACTGTCACACAGTGCAAAGATACGACTTGCTTTTAACTTGCATTAAATAGACAGTGGGGAGATATGAGTCGTATCTATCTTGCTCTGTCGCACTGTGGAAAGATACGACTTGCTTTAACTAGCATTAATCAGCCAGTGGGGAGATGTGAGTTACATGTACCTTGCACTGTCAAACGGTAGAAAGATACGACTTGAATTTAACTAGCATTAAACAGACGGTGTGGAGATTTGAATTGCATGTAGCTTCAACTGTCACACAGTGAAACCATACCACTAGCTTTTAACTAGCATTAATCAGACATTGGGGAGATATGAATTAGATATAGGTTGCACTGTCACACAGTGGAAAGATACGACTTGCTTTTAACTAGCATTAATCAGACAGTGGGAGATATGAATTACATGCAGCTTGCATTGTCACAAAGTGGAAAGATACTACTTGCTTTTAGCTAGCATTAATCAGACAGTGGGGAGATATGAATTACGTCTACCGCTCGCTGTCACACGGTGGAAAGATACGACTTTGTTTTAACTACCATTAATCAGACAGTTTGGAGTGATGAATTACATGTAGCTTGCACTGTCACACAGTGGAAAGATACGACTTGCTTTGAACTAGCATTAATCAGAGAGTGGATAAGTATGAATTACATGTAGCTTGCACTGTCACACAGTGGAACGATACGACTTGTTTTTAACTAGCATTGAACAGACAGTTAGGAGATATGCATTACATCTATATTGCACTGTCACACAGTGGAAAGATTCGACTTCCTTTGAACTAGGAGGAATCAGACAGTGGTGAGATATGAATTACATGTAGTTTGCACTGTCACACAGTGGAAAGATACTACTTTCTTTTAAGTGGCATTAATCAGACAGTGGGGTGATATGAATTACCTGAATCGTGCACTGCCACACAGTGGAAAGATACGACTTGCTTTTAACTAGCATTAATCAGACAGTGGGGAGATATCAATCACATGTAGCTTCCACTGTCACAGAGCTGAAAGATACGACTTGCTTTTAACTTGCATTAATTAGACAGTTGGGAGACATTAGTTTTATATATCTTGCACTGTCATACATTGAAAAGATACGACTTGCTTTTAACTAGCATTAATCAGACAGTGGGGAGATATGTGTTGCATCTATCTTGCTCTGTCACACTGTGGATTGATACGACTTGCTTTTGACTAGCATTAATCAGACAGTGGGGAGATATGAATTACCAGCAGCTTGCATTGTCACACAGTGGAAAGATACGACTTGCTTTTAACTAGCATGAATCAGACAGTGTTGAAATATGAATTACATGTAGCTTGCACAATCACAAGGTGGAAAGGTTCGACTTGCTTTTAACTAGCATTAAGCAGACAGTGTGGAGACATGAATTACATGTACCTTGCACTGTTATACAGTTGAACCATAGAACTAGCTTTTAACTAGCATTAATCAGACAGTGGGGAGATATGAATTACATGTGGCTTGCACTGTCACACAGTGGAGAGTTACGACTTGCTTTTAACTAGCATTAATCAGACAGTGGGGAGATATCAATTACATGCAGCTTGCATTGTCACACAGTTGAAAGATACTACCTGCTTTTAACTAGCATTAATCACACAGCAGGGA
>JAECUM010019795.1:0-61635 GCA_016617855.1 Megalonaias nervosa
GACACCTGGAAAGAACATCTAGCAACAATTCGGAAATTCTTTGACAGACTCAGTGATGCAAGTATGACAATTAATTTATCTAAAAGTGAGCTCTGCCGTGCTAGTGTAACATTTCTAGGACATATTGTGGGACATAGACAAGTGAAACCTATAGATGCTAAGATCAAGGCTATCTCTGATTTCCCTGTGCCTGTCACTAAAAAGAAGCTGATGCGATTTTTAGGTATGGCTGGATAATATCGGGAATGTTGTTCCAATTTTTCCAATATTGCTGAACCCCTGACAAACTTGTTGAGCAAGAAAGGCAAGTTTCTTTGGACTGAAAAATGTCAGGAGGCTTTTGATAGGTTAGGTTAAAGGCCATACTTAAAGGTGCATCCGTTCTTACAGCCCTAGATTTCAGTCAACCATTTAAACTATATGTGGATGCAGGTGATGTTGGGGTTGGAGCAGTATTAATTCAAGAAGATAGAGATGGTGTTGAACATCCAGTGTGCTATTTTTCTAAGAAATTAAATAAGCACCAAAGAAATTACTCAACAATCGAGAAGGAGTGTTTGGCTTTAATATTAACATGACAGCATTTTGAAGTTTAAATTAGTTCAGCTCCTTCTCCGGTTGCTGTGTTTAGTGATCACAACCCCATTACTCTCATCGACAAGATGAAAAATAAAAATCAAAGATTATTAAGGTGGAGTTTGTAGTTACAAGAACATAATCTTGACATCAGGCACATCAAGGGAAAAAACAATTTAATTGCAGATGCACTTTCCCGTGTATAGAAATATTATTTCATGTACACTTTGTATAATTCTTAAGAGTTCTTCTTATTTAATTTTGTTTAACCTCATGTATAATTTTCATATGGTAAATAAAGCTTTTTTATGTAAATCTTTCATTTTTCTTATCGGAGGAAGTGTTACGTATATGTAATTTGATTACCTGTGTGTTAATTTTAAATTCTTTTTATTTTATTTTTGTTTCATTATATTTTATTGCTATCATAAATATTTTGCTGGATTTGACATTTTTCCAAGCAAATTCATTTGAGTTCTTTTAGCTTGATTAGAACGCAAAAGTATTGCTTTATTATTATGTTTAGCTGACTTTGGTTCAGAGATTGGTAAACACAGAGTGAAAATGATTGGTCATTATCAAGGTCATGTTTAGCCCACGTGTTGGATCTGTTGTAAACAGCTTTTTTTTTAAAAATTCATTTCCAGTGTGGGAATGTTTGATTCTTAGCTAAGCTATATTAGCCTAAGTGCTTATTGACTTGTAGTAAGTGATCACGTGACCCATCACGTGGGTCTGAAATTGCGTTCTTAGTTGGGTTTAATACTCATTCTCAGTGTTTTTTGGTCAGTCGTATTCTGCATCTTTAGAGCTCAAGGTGTTTGTTTTAGTGTCGATGCCAGTTGATTTAAAGTTTTTCAATGTTTTGGATTTAATAATTTATTCACTCTGGAAAACAAAAGTTTTTTTCTTCATCAAAAGTCTTGGATAAAAACATTTATTGGAAATTTATTCTGGAATTCTAAACTGGAACATTATAAATTGTGATTCAACGAGCAACTGTTGACATCAGTACAACGACCTCATCTGATGTCATCCCCTTCCATATTGGAATATCATCGGGATTCGCACTTGGATTCAATTAGAACTTGTTAGTGATAGGACTTATATTTTTGAATTCCAGGATTAATGTTTGGATTATATTCACCAACTAAGTCCTTTTTCATATTTTTACAATGTTTTCTAGGGAAATAAATTATTCTGTTTAAATATACGAAGCTTGTTGGCTTCACTCTTTTCTTTGTTACTTTGCACGAACCTTGTCACGTAACAATATATATATATATATATATATATATATATATATATATATATATATATATATATATGTATATATATATATATATATATATATAGAGAGAGTATATATAGAGAGAGAGAGAGAGAGAGAGAGAGAGAGAGAGAGAGGCGGGGGGGGGGGGAAATGTGTGTGTACGTGTTCATAAACAATATTCAATATTTCAGAAATTCTTATAAATATTCTAGAAAATCAGATCAATGTCACATAAAGTCTTGCTATTGAATATAATATAGTCTGTTCCAATTAAGACATGCTATAGCTGAATAAACGCTTTGAATTCATTTCTATTATACAAATTAAATTATGTGTAGTGCTCGAATTTGTGTACTTCAGTGCGATTATTCTTGTCGACTGTGCATTTGATTATTAGTGATGTAAAACTTCCATATATATTTTTCCAGCTACCTTCCTGAAAATGATTTAATGTTAGGACCTAAGAGCTTTAATCAAATGCATTATCATTGTATCCAAATTTGTTAATCTTGGACATGTGACACTTTAGGCAGGTTGTATGGTATTTGTGCATAACGTTTAACAAAATAGCAATTGTTTACGCAAGCAAGTTTCCTATTAGTTACTTGCTCCTTACATTGTACAACTGTTTTCAGTCTTTATTCTCAAATTACCATCAGTTTGTTTACAGAAAACGACCATTTTAGCATTTTTTAAGAAAATCTCATACTTCAAACAATACATTTCTGACTCCATTTTACAGCTAAACACTCTTAACACCCAATCATAGATAAAACTAGAAATGTACTTCTATATCTAAGGTAACCTCAGTTGACCATACACATACTAATCGATATCAAAGATTATTTGTCTTGAGAGTTTATATTGGGCACAGTCAAATCTGTATACTTACGCTCTGAATAGAAGGGTAAAATAATGGAAGTGAAAAACCATTGACAATGATTGCAATCATTCCCATTCCATTCCCATCATATGAAATGCATCTTCGCATAGATTAAATCCAGAAACATGTCGACAGCAACAAAAAGACGTTTAACTGAACAAGAAATCCGCAGGTTCTGTGTCAAATCCAAGTCAATGCATCACATTCCTTGACTGTGACCTTGACCCTAAGTGAAAGGTGTGAGCAGGAGTCTTGCAGAGTAAATTTCTTTCCTTTGTAAATGAGTCATTTGAATGAACGAACCAGCATTTAAAGCTTTTAGTATTTCAAGCTGTAAAACTGAAAATTGCATCATTCATCTCGAGTTAACTGAGAACTGTATTGCTCATCTCGTGTTACACCTATATACACGTTCCTTCAGAGAAATATCGACTACAGGTTGCTAGAAGCTATAATCAGAAGGAAACAAGGAAAGCAATATCACCGGATAGAGTAGGCAATGTAATTTGGTCCCAAGGCCATGATGAGCTGATATTTCTTTAAAGGGGTATATATGTGGGTGTAACTCAGGAAGAGTGATGTAATTATAAGTTTTACATCTTGAAGAACAAAGCGCTTTAAATTGAAATAAAACCAGTTAGATATTTGTTCCATGGCCGATACAATTGAAAATGAAATATTTCAGGCTGTTGTAGATTGTGACAAAAACATCAGTGCTAACTTCTCTTTTACAGTGGAGGGTCTGAACCATTCACCGCAAGATCTTTACTTATTCTTGACTTTATAGAGCATTTGTGTTAATTGCGGATGCAAAATGGACGCTCTTGTACACTCTAATTTGTTTCTTGTGCCACTTCAAAATATAATGGATAATATCAATAATGCCTAACTCTTATGCGGTTATCTAATCGGTGGCACAGATAGTACATAAATTAGGGTGTTAGCTCTTATGAGTTTTTGCAAACTTTGGACTGATGACTGCAAGCATATCCATAGATTTTAAAATAAAAGTCTTGAGAAGTTCTAGAGTTGCCTGCGAGGTGGTTATGAAAATTATAGGATACAAGTGCAAAAGAAGCCGAACTTTTGTCTTTTTATGCAAAACGTTGAATTGAACATAGTTATGGTGTTTATAGAGTGCAATCTTTCTCCCGCTCTCTTGTTCTTTTTCTCCCTCTCTCCCTCCATCTCTCTCTCACACACACACGCACACTCTCACACAGAGATACGCACACACTCCACCAAGCTCCTCACTGTTAGTCAGTTTCCCTTAATACCACCTTTTGAAAAAGCAGTTTATGATTTCACCCCGTTGTTATCAATGATGATGATGATGATGATGATGACGATGATGATGATATTTTGTCCTAATCTTGCATGTACACCGTTTGAAGGTTGTTACTGTGTCTGTTAATTTTTAAAAACAATGTCTGCGGATCCCATGGATGAGGGCTGTAGGAGTCTTTAGGTTAACTTCTCCGAGCTCTCATGCGAATCTAAGTGTCTATTAAACAATGTTTGTACAGTAAGACTCTCATCCCGTATGTTATTTTAAGGCAAAATCCCACTTTCGTCTCTTACTATATTCAGATACGGATGAACGGACATGGCTAACTATATGTACCTCCATGAGAGATTCGTCAGGAGCACATGTGCTTAAGAAGTATATTTGCTGGATTAGGGTTGATTTTTAACCTACATAATGCCTTTCATTATATATATATATATATATATATATATATATATATATATATATATATATATATATATATATATATATCTGTGTATGTGTGTTATACACACGCAGTTCTGCAGAGGTAGTAGGCATTAATATTGATTCTATATTAGTATTGTAGTAATTATTCACGTTGCGGGTCCCAGTCCTTTGTGCTGTCTGAGAATTATATTCCCGCTATCTCTACCAGTAATATAGACAGAGTATATTCTGGAAAACGTGAACTATTGCATGGCGCATATTTTATGAAATAAATACTTGCATAAATGTTGCGTCGAAACAATGGAACGGAACAGATCTATGAAAACACTCTTAAACATTGACCCAATTAATATTTATAACTTTGGCAGTCCTAATGAAAAGAATACAAAAATAACGATACTGTTCAAGTGGTTGATAAGAAAGATGATGATAAAATAGTGACCTAGGTTCATCAAATACTAAAGATCATGAGGTAAATAAACGAACGTTTATAATTGTATCTATCTTTGTAGGAGCTGGTAAAATGTACACGTTTATTTATTCCCTTATTTACTAGAGCATCTTTCCAGGAACAAATAATTCTTTGTACTGATTTGATTGCTGAAACCAAACCTAATATTGCAGAAAGCAAACAAAGAAGGATCCAAAAGTGAATTTATACATCTCAAATGCAAAACCAAATGAGTCGTTTGATTTCTTGACGTTTTTGTTTGGCTTTGCTTTTGGCATCTTTTGTGGTTATCAAATGTTAGAAAACCAAAGCAGAAACAAAAGCAAATAAGAGGTAGGAAATAAGTTTATGATTGAGACAAGTGGATCCTTTAATTTAAACAAAATATGTCGTAATAGATGGTATGGCTGCATTAGTGTCGCTTTCCAGAACAACTGTTCAGTGAATATTGCAAGCATTAAGGTTAGATATATAAAAAATTGGAATCATTAATCTTAGATTCATTCTTACTACTACCTCTTCTGCGAGTCCTTACTATACGATTACAAGAACAAAATCAACTTGCTTAGTTGTTCATAGATCACCAAATCACTGCGCGTATTTTGAGAATGTGTAATTCAGATTGAGTCTTTAATTGTGTTAACCTCCATATGTTGCACCGAAGGTATGGTGATTAGAATTATACTTTCAATACCACTGCATAAATAGGTTTCACAAGTGTTTATAGTTATAATGTTAATGTTATGTTAACGTTATATTTGGACCCTCTTCAGGTTTTATATTTATTGAGTTGTCTACGTCATTGTTTAATCTTCTGTGTTCTACTAATTTTTAACAATCATGTACCTAAAACAATCAGTTTTTTTTTTCTTAAAAGAAAATGATTTCTCTGTTGTTATCTATACATTAAAATATGATCAACATGACACGACTTTCTCTTTCTGTTTTATCCCCTCTAACATATCTGAATACAGATGCTTCGGCTATTGCATTCACATAAATCTTTACCTTTGATCTCTTCATTTTCTTGTAATTTACCGGATAGCCTTCGAACCAGTCGCTGTAGTTATCTAAAGTTAGTGACCTAGCAACGTGATCACATGATGCAGTTTCCAAAGTATTAAAGAAACAGTTAGTATTCATACTTGAAACATTAGGCCAAGCCTTATTCGTAATCCATTATGGCAAATGTATCTATGATCTTCCTTTGGGTGTTTGGTATATATCTCTGTGCAATGTTAAGTATTCCATCCTGTCAATCATTCATATAGTACTCTCACGTATGTACTGTCACAAATTTTGTACATACTAGTTTAAAAATGTTTATCTTAATATTTAGTTTTAACCTACGTTCGTAATCTCGATAAAATTTGGAACCCAGTGGTTGTGGTTAAACGATCCATACCCAGTTTGTTCTCAGTGCTAATTATTTGATCGTTTAATGTATCTGATTTCAAAGTCTTTTTGTCTTAATACGAGATGAAATTGTCTTTATTAGACTGGTGATCTTCCTCCAATGATGTTCAATCTCATTAATACAGATTCATGTAATACTTGCTTATCACCATAAAGTTTGTTTTGTCGTTGTGATGCTGAATACATTCTGTCTATTAATAGGTTTTAACTATGTTAAATGAAAGAAGTATAACAGAAATAAAAATATTTCTTCTCACGTTTTTGGTATTGGCATATACAATATCGTGGTCTTTCTCTCCGCATTTAATGTATTTAACTGAAACTATTTTAATATATTTAACTACAACTTTTTGAAGCATTATAAAGTTACTGAGAGTTTGGCGTTGTTAATGATTTTTCTTCTTATACAATCCAAGGAAGACCTACTCCTTCATAATATTTTATCTGTACTGGTCATAGATCAGACCACCAATCAGTTGGAATTGGATATTAGGCCAACTGTAATACGTTCGAAACGGAGCTATATCGATCTCAAGTGTGCGTGAGTTCCCAGCGGTCACAGGTGCAGAAAAGGTTACATTGCAATCTGGTTTGTGGGTGAGATGGTGATCATCGAGGTAACGCACTGGCTTTATTTACAAACACCTGTTGCATTGAAACATAGTTTTTAGGCAAAACACAGTGCGTCTCAACATGAACTGTCTCAGTTGTTTCAGAACTGGTCATCATTGTTGTTATTTAGTGGATATCTTCAACAAGTTCGTGCATCAACGCGAGATATGTGTCTATGTTCATGCGATCATTACTGAGTAGCCGCTGACAAATCGATATGGCTTCGTTGATGACTTCGGGAACGTTGTTGCCCCCACAAAATGATCACAAGAGTACTACCAATCGGTAAACAATACCATTAGGTCACACCGTCCATGTGGCGCAAGGACAACACACCTTGTGAAATCGTCCTCTGTCCATTTCATTATGTCATCTAGTGGTGGTAAAGAAAGCTTTTTTGGGAGGTTTCGAAACAGCCGCAGTTTCTTGCTTAGGTTTTTGAGCACAGATTTTGTTCCGTGTCTGTATACAATTTTGTTTAAAATTATCTACATATGGTTTGGCCATTTCTGCACCTGACTTTACAGAAGTTAACACGTTTTTCAAACTCCGGTCACATAAGATGTCTTCCGATTAATCTGTTTTGTCCAGTCCACTCTTTGTATACCCATTCGGGCCAGTGTTGTTCAGTGTAACTACCATTCATTTGCTGGTAGTTTATTCTCCAACATATACTCAGCTAATTTCCATCCATTTGGTACGAAGATGACAAATTGTATAGGATCGTCATATATTTCCTGTCGTTCTGGTTCTTTAAAATTTTTATATTCTGATTCTTTTAACACTGATTTATATTCGTGTTTTGTTTTCTTATGGAAGATGCATAAGCACCTTTTCAACGTCTTCTTTCACTTCAGCTATTCCAACAGACAGGTATAAGTTTTAGTCTCTGCAGTTGTTCTTTTGCTCTTTTAATATCTTTGTTGCGTGTAGCTATTTTACTAACTGGCCCCGGGTTTGCTTCTTTCCATTTAGTACCACCACCTCTTCCACCGTTATTCTTCTGGCTTTCTTTATATAATTAGTACGTAAAGCTATTTTACGAACTGGCCCAGGTGTTTCTTCTTTTCCAGTAGGCGCTGCCACTTCTTCGGCCGTGGCTTTTGTAGTCCTTTTATTACCTCGGCACGTCAGCAATTTCTTTTGCGAGTTTAATCTGCCGCGTAAATGTTTGTTGAAACCCGGTTGTGAGGTCATCTCGTGCAGTTTGTCACGACTGCAACATATCTTTGACTTTTTGAGGTCTTCTATCACATTTTCAAGCAATTCTAGGTATTAGAGAGCGGCTTCACAGCGTCGTCTTTCGTACAATTATATGGTATCGCTGCCGGACATTTTCTAATTTGACAAGATTGTTTGTTAAATTGACGCAAGCTTGTGAGACACATTCATGCCCAAACCAATACAGCATACTTGCGTATCCCACCAGCCAAATCAATCCTGAAAAATCTGTACGGGTTCGAAGAAATCAGCGCAAACATGTCACGAAATACATCCCACGTATGGTTGGCAGCGCACCAAATCGAATGAATATTTCCAAGGCCATGACTGTCAACGCCACGAAATATCATTAGTATGTTACAGTTGTCACGGATCACATTTGGCACATAGGCATATCGCTGAGTCAGATAAATTACATCCGTGTTTTTTATGCCGGCCACTTGAAAATATTTGCTGGATTGACTTGATTCTCGAGCATCACCATCAGATTGTTTTTGTTGGTGTCCAAAAGGTCAATGGTACTGGATTCGTTGTAGGTGGAAAAGAAATTGATGGAAGCATTGTTACCTCTTCTTAATGCTTTTTTGAACGTCTATGAGTATATTGTTTGAAAATTTTTGAGCATATTATAGAACGGCTGAAAATCGGACGATGACGCAATAACGCACAAGAGACCCCAGGTTGACCATCGTACAACCAATCTCAGCAACACTTGTTTTACCGGATCCACCAGGGCCAATGACCAGTGTCCGAACTGAGCTTTGGAAATACGGTTCTGTCACAATACTTGTCTGGTTTAGCTGTTGCTCATGCGGAGAAATCAATGACGGAAAAATCTGTGCTCCTTTTACTTTCAAAAGCATCTGCGAATGTTCTTTCACGTGACGCCGTTGAATAAGTGTCTTTGGTTATAATACGATCATGTCTTCATATTGCGCGAGATGTGGTACCAAACCAAAGTACCAGAAATTCAACTCGAGTTTAGACTCATAATGGACGAGAAAAGGTATTCAAGTTTGTAGGGTCCAGTTTTAAAAAAACAATCATTAGTAGCCGCGATACTGCAACTACATTAACAAAGTTACTATGTACACTGTGGAGTAAATATTCCGTCGAGAAACATCTCCCTGGCTACACTGGCTTGTTACGCGGCTTGATCTAGGACTCGATGATCACAACCATCCACTTATCAATCGCGTGGATGCTGCGTGGTACCGATATGACATTGCGTACCAAATATCCAGTGATATCCACGCACGTCTCCATGCAGACATGGATCTCATCCATGATTTGATTGCGATTAATCCAACTTTGGGAGAACGACTGAGACGACGGGTCGTCAAAAGAGGCATAGAACCTAAGATTACATTGGGTGCTGGTGGACAGAGTCCACTTGGAGGTAGATAAAAGTAAACTAGTATAAACAATGGACACAAAGAGATGCACATTATCCAAAATATACTACAGACTACTAGGATATTGTAGAGGTAATGGAACAGTTAACCAGTGCGACCAAGGTCACTCATGGGAATGCTCCAGCATGGTTGACCGAACAAGCGCTGTGGCGAATTTATTTGCTCATTCCAAGAAAGATATTACGGGATTAGTCCTATGTCCAAGCACCAGATGAGGTGCATCAGGCTGATTTGTTATTTCTTCCACACCTCGGTGTGTATAATCCACAAGGCAGGTTACACACCTACAAATAAGCATTCACATTCTCAATGTGGCCAGTCGATAAACCAAGACAAGCCGTTGACGTCCAAAGATTCTGCCAAAGATTTTGCAGATTTGTCTATCTTTGAAACTTTCGCTCGCGGTCTTTTAAATATATCGACCGCAACGTAAGATAAAACTGGGTCTAAATTATCATTTTGTGTTTTGACTTGTTTTGATTGGCTGCGAGTCGCTCAAAGCTCCGTACCTTCCCCCTTAAATATCAATTGATAATGCCACTAGCACGACTGGTGTGTTAATGTTGAAGGTAGTATGAATATGACTAGAACTGTTGATGGATAATTTGTACTGGGTAAATATTGAACATTGTTTTAAAGCAGTAATGCTACAGGAGGAATCATAATATTAATTAATAGTTTCAAAACTTGCTAGTGTACTGCATGGATCACGCATGCATATATTATATATATATATATATATATATATATATATATATATATATATATATATATATATGAGAGAGTATATATATGGCATATGCGTATATATATATATGCTAATGGTGATGGGGAGTCCATGGGGAGTCCACGAAAGAGAGTGATAAAGAGATCGAGATTCTAAATTTTCAGATTTATTTGTGGTGAGGTAGATTATCATTTGCGAGACATAACTCATCTGCGCTACTACAAATATAAGATACAATTAAATAAATGCAAAAGTATGAACACGTCTGTGTGTCCTCCCCCTCATCGCCTAATGTATAATATTTACAATGATTGTGCAGAGCTACCTTCTACATACCATCCACCATCCCAAGATTTCACATCGTTTAGCACGCACGCACATTCTGAAGGACAACATCACATAATCTCGGTTATACAGTGAGCTTCACACCAAAGTGTCAACACCCCGGTGATGGATCCAAATTCTAGAACTCTGTGCATGTCACAAACACATACCATCATGCCCTTCCGCTGAAGACATACACCGATTAATAACGCTTCCATATATCCTTCCTTCCTTCTGCCATTCCACCTCCCACTATCTATCTATCCATTCAGTTAAGCATGGAATTATTAGTAGTTTGTAATATTTCAAGCAAGATTTTCTTACCCTTTCCATCATTTCAGTTGGATCGGAAATCATCTCTAAACGTTTTTGTTTGCAGACGGTTTTTATTATATCGACACTCTATTTCTCATATTCTGATACAGTGTACAGCATTTGTGAAAACGGACAAGACCGACCTTAATAAAAATCTGTCTCAAAGGAAGCAAGTTATATGTCCCAAAACGTGTTGAGGGGATCGTTTTCATAAATTGCTTCTGATTTAATCACGCATAAACGTAAATTAGTAGCTTCAGAACTCACAGAAGGCACCAAGTTTGTCATTGTGTTATAATTTTGTTTTCATCGTGCGTAGGGGCTCATATTAAATTAAAAATTTTACTTAGCATAAAGCGCTAGTAAATATCTGCAAATGATTTTCTCCGATGGAATTTATAAGAAAAACATATTTATTTTAAAGATAAACATTGGAGGTTCTTGACTGTCACTACAAATAAAATATACCTTGTAAAGAAATAAAAATCCGGTTGAAACTTACTTTCTTCTTCATATTACTTCAGTGGATAAAGTGAATGCAATAGAAAGTGAATGCAACTAGAAATATCGAGTTCGAATTTCATCAGCTCTTTTGGTTTCTTTTTTACATTGAACCTAATACAAGAAAGCGTGTTCTTGAAGACACTGAAGATAATAAGCTGTATTTTTGTATCACGTTTTTCTTGTCTGAACAAAATTGCACAGAAATAAATTCATTTAGTACTGTAACTATTTTAAATGTCTGAAAATGCTGCAAACAGACTATTCCGTACTTGTGAAAACATAACTATAATTAATGATACACACAATGTATTGGTTTGTCTTATCCAAGACTGGCATCGGGGACGAATCGTGATTTTTGCTTCATACATTTTTTAGGCTTCAACTAATTCCTATGTCTGATTGATTATCACTATTTACGAGTTGTAAGCTTATATGAACGCCCTTTTAAACATACAATAGTAAATATCAATTTCTTTGTTCGGTTTTATTTTTTAATATAGAAAATGTCTTCAAAAACAGAAAAGGTAATGGTTGCTGCAATTGACCTCGGAACAAACTACAGTGGATATGCCTGCTCATTCAAGCATGACTATGAAAAGGATCCAACTAAAGTCATCACGTTTCAGAATTCTCAGCAGCTTTCGTCTTTTGGATGTCCAACGTGTGTCCTGTGTAATCCAAAAGGTGAATTCCACAGTTTTGGATATGATGCTGAAGATAAGTACTCAGAGCTAGCCGAAAATAAGGAACAACACAAATGGTACTTTTTCCGACGATTCAAAATGGCACTGCACGAGAAGCAGGTAATATAATATTGCGGCAATAGTATGTATAATTTTCAAAATTAAATTGTTATGTATAAAACTTATGGAGATATTTTATATCTGACACAACCAACGTATGTCCTATTTAACCCTAAAGATGAATTCGACATTTTTGGGTATGTTGCTGAATATTAGTAAACATCATTGCATGAAAAAATGAACATAAACATGTTATTTTATCCGTTGATTCAAATTGTTGCTCGATGTTGTGCAGGTAATATAATACTGCAGCTCGCGACTTAATTTAAAATTTCTTATGCGAATTGTCAAATATGAAATGTCTTCCCAAAGTGTGAATGATGAAATGAAACGATTATGACAAACTGTAACCTATATAGTTGACAAGTGTTATGCATGTCACAGAATCTGAAAGGTGTATAAAATAATAGAGTCTAAAAGTATAAAAAATAACAGAATTTTTTTATCGTTGTGTTTTTATCAAGTCTTAAGGATGGTGTGCTTTGCTTAGGTATGTCATATATTGCATATTTGATGCACGACAATTGGTCCTTTTCCACCAGCTTTTCATTCAGGGATGCCTTCGCAAACAAAAACTAGAAGAAAAAGAAAACAAGTAAAACCACACTGAGCTAATTAAGCCTTTATTAATAAATGTAGACTGATTCAGTTTTATTGCCCTTATTTAAAAAGAATTGTAAACATCTATGACATTTTCACGACAATGTCCGATTTTCTCCACATGTTTACAAATTTTCATGTGAAGTATTTTTACGACTATATGGTTAGAGAGTAAGTGACAGAAAGACGCAAGAACAACAAGTTTTGTAAAACATAATAAACAATTTAATTATCAGGATTATCAAAGTTATACAATAATTTAAGAGGAACTGACAGTATTATGAATTGAATCCAAATGAATCCTAAAAAATAATATTCAAATCCGAACGAATAGAATGTTCCGATTAAACTTCAAATCCTCGAAGCTACTGGTCTGTCAACAGTTTTGATGTATCACGATGGCATTGTCCGTAACTCTCAGAATACTATTTTAGTCAAATAAGCACTCTGTAGTGCCAATGAACAATCTAAACGAATCTTTCCTCTCAAATAATATCTGAACACAACATTAAATACGTTTTCAGGCTGATGTTACAACAAAAATATCAGAAATAAGAACGACAAGATTGTCCAGGTTCAAGAACTTATATACAAGCATACGGGGTGAAAATGCATTTAGCGCCTGCTAGTAACGTTCCAGTTTGCAAATATCCAATATAATAAAAGAACCCACAAGACCTATTCCATCAAATGAGAAATAACTTAATTCTTCTAATAACCCACATGATCGACCTATTCAATGGGAAGCAACCCCAAACTAGAAAACAAGTTTTATTATTAATATTATTGTTAATGATCGGTAAGACCTACATGAATGACTATTTATAGATCCTATGCAATGTACACTCTTAATATCTTAAAATAGAATTGTCTACCTGTGTCCAGGATTGCGCAGACAACAGCAGCGCTGACAAAACTGAAGCCCATCTGGAACTACAAGAATATTGCACTCAGTTCAAAGGTCATACTGATGCACTCATTGGTTATCTCCATATTTCTCTACGCCTGTGAATCATGGACCATAACAGCTGACTTAGAGAAAAGGATACAAGCCACAGAGATGAGATGCTTCCGAAAGATCCTCGGCGTCTCATACAAAGACCGTGTCACCAATGAAGAAATACGGCAAAGGATCAGACAAGCCATTGGGCCTCACGAAGACCTCCTGAGCACAGTGAAAAAACGTAAACTGCAGTGGTATGGGCATGTTTCACGATCATCAGGACTTGCCAATACAATCCTGCAAGGCTCTGTACAAGGAAGAAGAAATAGAGGCAGGCAGAAAAAGAGGTGGGAAGACAACATTCGAGAGCGGACAGGCTTGACATTGAGCGACTCAATGAGAAAGACGGAAAATCGAGAGGAATGGAGGAAGCTGATTGTTCAGTCTGTGTGGCGCCCCAACGGTCTACCAGACTACGGGACTGATGATGATGATGATGATGATGATGATGATGATGTACAAAATAACTATTTATTATCTTGATTATCTTGATTACAATTTACGTCATGAACTCTATCTGCACATAATATTCATACAATCACGACCCAAGAGTTGCAAAAATATAGATATACATAACAACCTACCCTCATTGAGAAAAAACGATTTATGCAATAAAGGTTTCTTCTGCATATTAATCAAACACACACACACACACACACACACACACACACACACACACACACACACACACATATATATATATATATATATATATATATATATATATATATATATATATATATATATATATATATATGATAAAACTAATAAACACACACAAGAAGAAAAATGTCTTAGGAATAATGTAAACTTATATGCAAATATAAAGCAATATAAGAACTTCAACACTTGTAAATGTGCATCTGCAATAAGATTTTTCTTTTTATTATTCCCTTAGTAGGTTTACCGTCGGGTCGGGTAAATTTCCCAAGGTCACCATAAGTCTAATATAATCTAGTAAAACAGTATGCACTCACACATATGCAAGCACCTGTGCGCACATTGATATAGTACACAATCTCCTTTATAGATAAACAAATATAAGTATACAGCATGTAAATGACATAGACTTTGTGGTATTATGGTATTTTGTTTCTGTTTACTATTAAATTAGACAAAAATAAATATTTTTGTTTAGCCTTTAGCTGATAATACAAACACATTATATTCTTTATAACATGATGTTATTAAAGATGCATTTTAATTATAACACATCATTCTTAGTTACTAATGGAATAATTAAACTCACCTTTCCCAAGTCAGCTAAAATGCTTCTTTGTTTCATATTTGATTGCAATATATTGTTCCAGATTATAGTGGTTTTTAAGAAAACCTTTTAACCCATCTAATTTAAGTATATCTCCTTTCGTTTTACTTATATAGATATCATATTTGGCTGGAAGAAAATAAATATAAAAAAATTGTTCATATATTCAATCTCTACCTTTATCTTCTATGATAAGTTTTTGCATTTGGCACAGTATCTATGTCAACTTTATTCCAAATCCAGTGGGACATATCGCTGAGCTGCAGCTCATGAAGACGTCAGACTAATTGATTCCCACAGGGATATATTCTTTCGCCAAGTCTGTTCAATGTTTATTTTAATGACTAGCCTGAAACACGATCGCGCAAGTTCATGTACGCAGATGATATTGCTCTCGGGACTCAAAGTCGCTCGTTTACAGAGCTTGAAGAGGTACTGAACAATTATCTGGAGGAAATTACGGACTTCTTCAAGAAACGGCGCATGCAGCCAAACACAACAAAGACAGTCTCCAGCGTCTTCCACTTAACAATGCGAATGCGAACCGTGACCTTTGCAACCTCCTCAATGGGCAGCACATAAAACACGACCCTATACCAACATACCTGCGTGTGATTGTGGACAGATGACTGACATTCTACGACCACCTGAAGAAAACTGCAGCAAAACTGGGCACTCGAAACAACCTACTCCGCAGACTGGCAGGCTCAACCTGGACCGATTTGCTCAGGCACTCAAAACATTAGCACTGGCCCTCTTTATTCGACAGTCCAGTATTGCGCTTCTGTCTAGGCTCGATCGTCCCATACCAAACTAATTGACGTTCATCTCAACACAGCAATGCGCATAATCTCTGTAACACTACGTCCTGTTCTTTAACACGGCTGCCTGTACTCAGCAACATTCCTCTTCCACATCTCCGTCGCCAGGAAACAACCACAAAACTGCTGGCTGTACATGGATATCACTTCATATCCAGCAGTCCGCTACGTTTCGAGACTTCCAGTCTGGTTAGGTTCGTTGTCGGAGGATAAGACAGCTAATTCGGCATGGAGAGATGAGTGGTCTTCAACAGATGTTGTAAACCGCTCCCTCGTAGATGAGCCATCTGTCTTCCCTCCTGACTTCAACCTTCCAAGACATATGTGGACCACGCTGAAGCGTTTCCGGACAGGACAGGGTCGTTGTACAGTCGAACTTGTACGATGGGGCAGGCAATTTACTTTTCTTGTAGCTGTGGAGCTCTACAGACCATGTCACACATTGTGGACATCTGTCCACTGACAAAGTGACCCGGTTGACTACATGCTCTGCACTTTGCTTATAATGATGCTGTTAAATGGCTGGGCATGCACTGCACATGGTAAATATAAAATACTGCAATGGTTAACGGAGAGTATGTCCAAAAGCTAGTTGAAAGGGACTAAATCCTAAAGATTCTTGAACCCATTCCCTAACAGCAAACAACAGCTAAATAAACACATTCGTTCCATACTTTTCTGGTATCAAAACAAAATGACCGAATCATAATTTTCAAAGTTTCACGAAGTGTTTCTAAAGACCTTTGACGTTCAGGGCGATAGGCAGAAAATTTAAATTGCTGACTGTCGAATTCATGTATTAATCGCTGAAAAATTCTAGACATAAAATTTTACCTCTAATCCGATTGGACAGATTTTGGAAATCGAAATTGTGGAAAAAATCTTTATCAAAATTTTTACTGTGGTTTTAATTTAATATTCCTCAAAGGAATTGCCTCTGGGTATCATGTGGACGTACACATTATAGTCAATAGGTATTGGTTGCATGACATGGTCATACATAAGGACCGACATAGTTTACCATTACTCTGCTAAATTGCTTGTCAAATGCAGGAATGGGTTACAGATGATCTTTAGGTATCTTCTGATTAGGCTTTCCTACCATTTGACAAGTGTGATCAGATCTACATTATTTACATACATAACTTTAAATTTTCGGCCAATAAAATGATTCAAGATCTTGTGATAAGTCTTATTGGCCCCTAAATAACCAGCCAAAGGAGACCCATGGCGTAGACTAAGAATTTCCTGTCGGTATGACTTAGGATCAACAATTTGATAGCTTACTCACCACTTCTCTCCGACAGGTACTTCAGGTTGTCTCCATTTCCTCATAAGGACCTCAAGTTTAACAAACAGGTGGCTTCAGGTTCGCTATTATCCCTCTGAAACAAACAGTAGAACTCAGGATCTTGTTCCTGCTCGTCAATGCGTGATTGTCGTTTGTCAGGCTGATTAGAATATAGAGAATGGGCAATGACAAGAGGATCACTGTGATCAATACCTTTAAGATGACACATAAGAGGAGCAAAAGGGTCCCCATGAAAAGCCTGACCAACAATTGTGTCAGCTAAAGGATTAATTTCCTGATCAACATCATTCCAAAGAGCTTTCTCTACATAGCTCTAGTAACTTCAAAAGCTGAGTATAAATCAATGATTTCCTTTTCAATAGGATCGACTTTCTGATACAAACAAGGCTTGTCATTTACAAGTGGATTAACCACAATCCTATATCCAGCTGGGTCATTGCCTAGAAATAAATGAATACCCTCAACTAGTAAAGACGACACTGTACTGACTGTCACGGGTCTGAGACTAACCCTGACGACAAAATGTACACAGTGGAGTAAAACATTAACAAAAGCCGTACTCTAGACGATTAATAGGAACACCTTCATTAGAAGAAGGCTTCTCAATAAAACGCAAATTACCTGATAATAAAAGACTTTCAGAAGCTCCAGTGTCCTTAAAATTTTAATAAGGATAGGATTGAGAGAATCACTAAATAGTGATAAAATTCGACATGAATGGTTGATAACTCGCCAAAAAATTAGACTGGGGTTTGCTTGAGCCAACAACAGTATTGCATTCAATACATGACCGTGACCGTGATCGTGACCTCTTAGAAATTGGAGCATTTAGAATAGCTCAGTTTGGATTCTGTTGCTTAGTTTTCCATCTATAGCAATCAGCGTTAACATTCTTTATATACTTCCAATAGGTGCGCGTATATAGAGTTAAAAATTTCTGATTCGTCTTTTCAGAAACTTTATTCCTAGAAGTTCTGCCCGATTGAGATAAGGAAGTGCTCTTATGAGACTGAAACGGCTTTTTAACTAATAAACCTTGTGTGTCGAAGAATAATTATTAACTGTACGAGCAGCATATTCTAAATTTTCGACCCTTTGCTCATCAAGGTAGGTTTTAAAGTCACTGTGGAAGCAATTCTTAAAGTCTTCAATTAATTTGAGTCTGAGGTTATTGTAGTCTTGACAAACCTTCTTGGCTGAGAACCACGTATCATATCAAATAATTTTACTTTTTCTCTGGCAAATTCGAAATGGGTCTGTCCAGTATCTTTGTATAGTTCCTAAACCTTTATCGATATGCCTCATGCATTATCTCATAACCCTTTAAGATAATTCCTTAACCACATCATAATTAGCACTTTATTGTACTGACAGTGAAGTATAGACTTTACAAGCTTTGCCAACTAGTACACTTTGTAATAGTAGAATTCAATGCTCTCTTGGCCATTTCAAATTATCAGCAATTTTTCACAATGAGAGAAAAATTATCTACGTCTTTGTATTTAAGGAGCGGTAACAAATATTTCTTTAATATTAAAATATAAATTTGTGGCCAGCTCCAATTTTATTAATCTAAATTGAAATTATCTTTCTTTTTTTTCCCCTGTCTTCTTGTTCTCTCTGCATCTGTATTATTCCCTCTCTTCTGCCTCTTTTTGCATTTGCATCAGCCCATCTTTCTCTTTCTCTCTCTTGTCTCTTTCTGCAACTGCATTTCTCTTTCTTTTTTTCTTTCTGCATTGGTCTCTCTCTCTTCTCCTCTCTCCAATTGTAGTTATCATTCTTCTTCTCTTTCTGAAGCTGAAGCATTCTTATTTCTATTTCCGTCTTGTGTTTTAATTTCAATTCCATAACTTTCATGTCAGAGCCCAATAGAGACTTATCAAGCAAACCCAAAGAACACTGATTCAAAACATTCTTTTCCACCAAATATTATACAAAAATATTTATTATTTCTTGTTTCGTTAACGTAGCCTTTGCCTCAGAAAAATCATTTTGTCTGGCAAAGTGAAGTAATTCATTTTTTTTCAAGGACTCTAACTTTTCCTATAGAAGATTTAAAATCAAGTTATCCACTTTAGATGTCATTGAGAAAGCTGGCTAGTTTCACTATAGCTTTGTCAAATATGTGAAATTATAAAATACATGGGGCTTAGAAAATTCCGAAGCAAAGTGAATTTAAATTTCAAAAACAGAGTTTTCTGAAATATTTTAGAGAAGTGCGTATCACTTATACGAGCCCTCCATTTTTTGTTACGACTCTATGGTTTCAAACTAAGTAATAGAAAAGAGCGAAAGCCAAGATTGTTTTGAAATTCACCCAATAAATTCTTTACATAGAATAGAAAGTGGAAATTAATAAAGAACTTAAGGTAATGCGATTTAAATCCTAAACAGTCCTAAAAGATTATCAAAGTTCCAATTGAATGCCAGTGATATTCCAAAAACGTTCCAATACCGAATGCAAGAATGAGTATTTTTTCAAGTAAACACTATTACAAAAAGCTAAGACACAATCATAGAACCAGCATGAGGGTCCAATGTTCTTTTTGAGAACGTTAGGTTGTCAACACGATAAAGTCTATTACTAAAATTATAAAATGAACATGGAAACATCAGGAAGACAAGGTTAATAAATGAAGAATTCTAATGCCCTCAACTCAGATTAAGGATTAGTGTTTACTTCTATTGCTAATGATCCTAATATTTAATCCACAATCATAGAGAAATATATAGCTATGAATTCTGCTGTTTTCAAATCAATATACCTAGTCAGGTACATAGTGAACTTGATTTTGGAGAAGGTCAAGTACAAAATATGAACATATGTAACATATGATCATTAAGAAAAGCCAACAAATAATACAAATTGAATATACATAACAAGACATAATTAAGAGGATTAATCAACGAATCCTCGACTGAACGAAGTTTCTCTTTTAGCATCTTCAATTGTCCGTAGACAGTGTGTCCACAAACTGGTTCAAGAGGAGTAAAATCGATCATTTGACAAGTATAACAAGACCTGTAATTTTTATAAACATCTCTTCTAATTATCGACCAATAAAAAACGATTTAAGATCTTGTGATAATTATTATTGTCTCCTCAATCACCAGCCAATAAAGTTTCCTATGCTCAACTAAGAATCTCCTGTCTCTCAGACTTAGAAACAACAATTTGATGACTCTCTGACCACTCGTCACCAGCGGTTACTTTAGGTGACGTCCACTGTATCATAAGATCACATTTTTCACAGAATGGCAAGTGGGTATCTCTGCTGCTTTAGTTTCGCTAATAGTTCTCTGAAAGAAACAGAGGATCTCAGGAACATTTTCTAGTTTGACAAGTGATTGTCATTTATCCCCCTGATTAGGTTTGTAAGAATGATTGGTATAAGAGGATCACGCTGCTCAATACCTTTATATTGATCAATACCAGGAACAAAAATGACCTGATCAAAATATATGTGTCAGCTAGGGAAATAATTTACTGTTCAAATTCATTCACAAGAGCTCTTTATGCTATAGCTCTTGTAACTGCACAAACAAGGTATAAATCAAGGAATTCATTTTCAATAGGGTCAAACTTTTGATAAAAACATTGCTTTTCAGTTGCAAGTGGATTAATCATAATCACCAGCTAAAACATTGACTAGCAATAAATGAATATCCTCAATGGGCAAATAATTCACAACTCCGATAGTCATTGGTCGTGAAACTACGACTGATGATAAATTAATAGTACGAGTGGAATTTGAATAAAGCAACTTTACCCCCTAAAAAAGAACGCTTTCAGAAGCAGAAGACGTCTCCGATAAAGGCGAAGTATCTGATAAACGACTCTGACAAGTTTCTGCGTCCGTTAATATTGTAAAAGGGATATAATTGGCAGATTCACCAATAAGTGATATAAAGCCTTTCTTCATTAATTATTCATAATTCACCATAATACAATCAGATCCGGGTTTGATGTATTGTTTCCAATACACGACCATGACCTTGATCTCTTGGAGACAAGATCATTTGGAATAACTCTATCTTTATTCTGCTGGTTGTCCTTTTAATTTACAGCAATCAAAAATAATGTGCCCTTTCTTCTTGCAATAAGTGCACGTAGGCAACGGTAAGGGTTTCTGAACAGTTTTATCAGAAGTTTGATTCTTATAAGTTGTGCCACATTGAAATTAGTAATTACTTGCATAATACTGATTAGGTTTCTGAAAAAGGAACTGGTGAAAGGAAAATTAATAACAATTGAAACTTTATAACTGAAAGAATACTAGTCAATTGTACGAGTAGCGTTTTCCAAAGTGTCTACATGGTGTTCATCAAGATAAGTCTCGAAAGAACTATGGACCCAGTTCTTAAACTTTTGGACTAATATGAGTTGTCCAAGTTTGTCGTGATATTTTTAATCTTTTTTATATGCACACCACCTGCCAAATAGTTGGTTTTCTCCCTAGCAAACCCATGGGTTTGGCAACTATTTTGCAATTCCGAAACCTCTTTCGCTATCACTCAGGTACGAACTCAATCCTTCAAGATACATTCCTTGACCAAATCATAATCAGCACTTGCTTCTACTGTAGGTATAATTTACCATTAACTACACTCTGTAGTAAGAAAGTCCAGTGCCCTCCTGGTCGTTTTAAATTGACGGCAAGTTTTGTAAAGTGAGAAACATATTGATTTACATCACTTTCTTTAAAAGAGGGTACTCAAAACCTGAAATTTCACGAAGAGAGTCATTTCTCCTTGCATGTTCTAATTCTATAAATTTCAATTGCACTTTCATCTAACTTTCTTCCGTTTGCATTAACAATTTCATTTGTGTCTTTCTGTCCTCTCTCTGAATTTGCATATGTTTCTCTCTTTGTCTCTCTAACTTAGATTTTCATCATTTTATTTAAAGTCGAAGTTATCTTAGTTATATATCCATCCGCATTTGAACTTCAAGTCTATTACCGTCATTTCAGAGTATATACAGATTTACCATCTAAACCCAAAGTACTTGCATAAGAAATTTCGTTTTCCACCCAGTAATGGATCAAAATATTTTTAATTTCCTGTTTAACAAAAACGGTCCCAAGGAGATTTCCGGCTGGCAAGCTCCAGCTGCTCATCTTTCCTTAAACACTTCAACCCTTTCTCGGTCGGATTGGGAACAACGCTTTCCACCTTAGATGATATTTTGAAAACTTCTTGGTTTCACTATGTGAAATTAGGAAACCATGCACAAAGAACATTCTGAAATCAAAATAAATTTAAATTTCAAAGTCAGTTTAAATATTTTGTGAAATATTTCTGAACTTTGTATCTGGGATGAAGTTCCGATTTCTTATAAAAATCTCTGGTCATACAGTAAATAACAGAACGAAGCAAAACCAATAAGTGTTGTACAACTTAACAGGCAGTTTAATTATCAATTTATCAAAGTTATATGGTACAAAATTTGACAGGAACTTATTATGAATTGAACGCTAAAGAATTTTAAAAATGTATATTCAAATCCAAAAGAATCGAATGTTCAGAATGAATTTTAAATTCTCGAATATACTTGTCTGCCAACAGCTCTGATGTATCACAATGACATTGTCCATAGCTCCTTTGAATAATTTCACAATAGTCCAAGAATATAATTTAGTCCTAAGAACACATTGTAGTTAAGATGAATAATCAAAATAAATGTTTCCTCTCAAATAATATCTAAACACAACAAATACGTTTACATACTGATGTTACAAGAAGTATATCAGAAATAAGAATGAGAAAATTGTCCAGGTCCAAGAACTTATATACAAGCCTAAGGGGGTGAAAATACATTTTGTTCTTAATAGCTACGTGTCTGTTTGTAAATATCCCACACCGTAAAAAATCCACCTGACCGTCATGAACAAAGTTTTGCACATAGTAGAGACACAGTCATGTATCAAGACTTACAAAAATAAAGATATACATTATAGTCAAGTATTTACAGTTTCTGTGTTGTTGCAAACATCTTTGTTACACAAAGTAATGTTTTGTCTCTCTAAATATAAATACAGAGTTCAGATATGGTCATTTTGTAACCTAGCATGACAAGCCTTGTTTGATGTCCAATTTAAGATTATAACCGATACATTAAGGTCTATTAAAGATTACTCCTATTGCATCTTTTCTTTACAGGTAAACTCAGGGTTCGATTTAGTAGATGATAAGGGATTGAAGATGCCAGCGAGAAAGATTTTTGCAATGGCAATCCGTTATCTTAAGGATCATTTGCTACAATTATTGGAAACGTTCGGAACTGGTCTGAGAGCGGACGACATTCATTGGGTCCTTCCGGTACCTACCACCTGGACTGTCTCTCTTAAGGAATTTTTTAGAGAGGCAGCAAATGAGGTCATTTATTTATTTATTTACTTATTCATTTTTATTCAATGAACGTGTTATTCATATTTTTTGAAATTGGTTTAGCCATTGTGGGTAATTTAATACAAAACACATTAACCTAACCATGAATGTTTGCAATCAAGTTTATTTATGATAATATTTATTTTATAATTAGTATAATCATTTTCATCAAATAGCAAAAAACGTCATTAATCATGACGTTCTAAGCCAAACTTTTAACACCAGTCTTATGTAATGCAGGCGGTTGGTTATAATGACAATTTAGTATATGGTATTGCTTGCATCTTGTGTGCATCGTCGTCTTTCGTCGTCCGCCATGTGTCAACATTTATATTTTAATCTTTTTGCTCCATTAGTATCATACAACATGAACAAAGTGAGAATTCTGACATAAATTTGTAAAATAAGAAATAGGAATCTGTGGTCATTATTACTAAAACTAGGGAATCTTTAAAATTCATCTTCTTCTTAAATGTGCTGAATGGAATCGGACCATATGTGTCAGAAAGAACTTTGGAATAAAGTGCTTTAAGTCTGTACAAAGACTGCCTTTCCATCATCAGAAAAGTTCAAATTGCAGTATAAAAATTAAAATATTTTACACAATGTTTTAAAACTCCGCTAAACAAAACTAGAATAAATTTGTCAAAAAAACACCAGCCATATATGTCTTTTAAATTTATACATCTGATATGGATCTGCTATAAATACAGGGGCGGAAACTAAAATAACTGACTTAATGATGTTGATTTGACATCAAATCCAACAGTCATTGCTAAGATTTGAAACTATCATTAACTGACTTGCTGTGAAAAGCAGCTCAAGAAAACCTGACCAAATTAAGCTCCTATTGTTCTAACTAGAAAACACTGGATAATTATAGTAATAATACTGAAAAAAGAAGAGCAATTTCAAAATAAATCATTTCTTGTCAACAATGGTCTTAACGTATATGCCAATCATGACAACTTCTTATTGGCATGCCTCAAAGTGAATATTTTATAAAACTGTAAATGAGCGTAAAGCCTTCATCAGATGTGGCTTCTGTTTATCAAAATACACGTGATGCAACATATTTTTTATCAATATGCCACTAATGTAAAAAATCTTTAAGAATGATATTGAAACTATGACATGATAACAAATTTAATTTTAAAACATGCCAGTGCTTTTAGTGGATTTAATTGTATATAGTTTTCAATTTGTGGTTTTGAATTAGTACTTGAAATTATATCCCCGATGTACACTATATACGACGGTCTTTATTCATTTGTGCGTATGGTTGTTTACATTTATATATCTGCTTGTCGTTTAGTTGTCGACAAGTCTTTCTAGATTAGGTGAGCGAGACTTGTACGACTATCATTGCGTTGTATCCTGTATATCAATCTTCTATCCGGTTATGAGTTAATGCCAAGGTTTGACGCAGGAAGGTGAGAAACTTGCTTCGACCACTTGTTTACTACATACGGTGTCCCGTTATCTCTCTCTCGCTCTCTCTTTCCCTACATTTTGAACATCTTTTGTTTATTAAACGATTCATATTGCCTATTTTGACTTATCCAATTCCATCGCAAGAAGCCTGCAAGGAAATTGTATTTCTTTTGCATTTTAAATCGCTCAAATCGCCGTTGCTAAGGAATGACTATATACCATTCTGCCAGGTAAATAGACGAAACACACAGCTGAAACATTTAAAAAAACCCAAATGATCCCGGCGACAAAGGGTAATCAAATGCTTGACATGACCCGTTTAACGCTTGATCTATTACATTTCTAAACATCATCGTTACATTGTTTAAAAGAAATACCTGTACTCTTTTATTTACAATTTCTTCTGTGCAAAAACTTAATCCTCTTTCTGATTAACAGGCTGGTATAGATAAGGCATTCCTGACAATAGTCCTGGAATCCAAGGCCGCCGCCATGTACTGTCAGCCCCATTTCAATACAGGCGCCAAGTATGTTGTCATAGATCTAGGAGGTAAAATATTGTGCTGCATATTTTCAATGTTGAGGACGGAGTTTTGCGTCAATCAAAACCACAAAAGAAATAATTAAAATTGTTTTGAAATATGGAGTAATAATTATTCAGTAGCAAGTAATTCTAATAAACATTTTAGTTATTGAAAAATTTAACGTTCTACTTATATTGCACAATTGACGGGTGGTCAACCTTACATTTGCTTAAGCTCAGAGCTGCTTAATGACGACCTTATCAAGCAAATTACTGTGCATCAGTAATGTACAAAAATATTCAAATGAAATTTCTTAGAACTGATACTTGCTTTTGCAGAATAGGTTGTATATTTTTCCAGATGAGAGGGTAAACATTACAATCCTTAATAATGAATCAGACGGAACCATCAAAGTGGGCTATACAACCAGCGATAAATCGATTGGTGGCGGTAAAGTGGTCGACGCATATAATCAAATATTCATCGAACTTATGGGAGCTCAGACGTTCAAGAAGTTTTGTGATGAAAACAGGGATGACTATATGGAAATGCTTAGAGAGTTCAAAATGAAGCGACGAACCATTTGTGCAGACACAAAAGAGAAGGTTGTCATAAAGGTACCGATGTCTCTATACGAAAAATTCAAAGGGAGAATCAAAGACGCAATAGAACAATCTTGTTATAGAGGAAAAATTATAATTGTGCCTGGTAGGCTGAGACTTGAAGCTGACCTGCTCAGAAGTCTTTTCCACAAAACCATAAACGAAATTATAAAACATGTTTCAGATTGTCTTGCAAAAACAGGTGCAAAGGAATCAGCATCCCTCCTAATGATAGGAGGATTCTCTGATTGTCGGCTTATGCAAGAAGCCATGAGGATGGCTTTCCCTCATAACAAGGTCATCATTCCCAATGTTGCATTCTCTGCTGTTCTGATTGGGGCTGTTATATTTGGGCACAGATCAGGATTAAGATGTAAGTAAAGCCGATTAAATTACGACCACCACCGAGAAAAGATCACTTCCCAGAGAGAGAGAGAGAGAGAGAGAGAGAGAGAGAGAGAGAGAGAGAGAGAGAGAGAGAGAGAGAGAGAGAGAGAGAGAGAGAGAGAGAGAGAGAGCAGTACTTGGACATGCTACGTACAGTTCAGCATGAATAAAACCATCATTCTTTACCAAAACAATAAATTTAAATTTCGTGTTATTTGCATCTGTTGTGAAGACTTTGTGATGTTGTTATTGTTGTTAAGTACAAATCTTATGTCAAGAGTCGTTATTTAGAACGTTGCGCAGCAAATATGCTTCTGTTAGGCCAATCCAACATCAAAAACAGCTGGGGCAAACAATCACAATGTTTATCATTTTAATTGTATATCGCTGAACATGTGTCTATATTATCTGCTTTTGTAACAACTGTGTTATGATAGCAATATTGAAATTCATATGCACTCATTTCCAACATATTTGCAATCTACATGTTTAACTGAACCCAACTTAGATTAAACGGTGGAAGCTAAGTATTGTCTCAGGGAATCGCCATATTGATACAAACAAACACAAACATCAAATTTAAGATCAGTACATAGTAAACACGATACTTGTACGTGCTCCAATGGAATGCGTACGCCACGAAGAGCGTGGGAACGACTTCAGTGCCGAGCATTTGCGATCAGCCGTAAGCCGAAAGAAAGGAAGCGTGCGTACATTTGTTCGCTATTTTAGAAAATGAAACAAATTTAAGAGTGAAATCTAAACATGAGTCTTTTAAATAATAGCGTGTATTTTTACTTTTTCAACATCGACTTGGGTATGTATTTTGAAAAAAAAATCAGAAACTAGCCCCTACTTCTTCTAATTTAGCCACAGTAATTGGTGTATTAGAACAATGTCAGTTTCTTTTTCGGATGGACAAATTCACAGTTAAATATACAAACAATTGTTTGCAGCAATTAATAAACACTTTCTGGTGTCTATTATTTGTAAATTAATTTGTGGTATGCGCGACAAACGTGATTATGTAGACAGTGAAGGACTTAGCACAAGCATATGCAATGTTAATGTTTCTAGTACAACTTTAACATCAGTGACACTCGCACCATTCTTAATTGTATCGTTGGGGTTGTTATAACGGGTTGATGTGACTGTATGTTTGGCATCAAAAATAATCTTGTGAACATCTCTGCAAAACCTAAATATGTGACAGAGGAATTGCAAACTAAAATCGTAATAAGTATCAACGAAGTTGTCCTTCACGATGTGCCAATTCATTGTTAAAAGTGCCATTTAGATGTCACCTAACTGCATATGATTGAGAATCTGCATAAACTGAAGTATCCATGATAAATATCATTGTTGGACCAGCTAATTTCGTGTAACCATCACTGTATCTAGCGAGTCCGAAAATCGTATTGGCTACGTCGATGTTGTCAAGCATTGACACGCGTTCCTTTCCGTCCTGCGTTGTTGAACAGGAACATGAGACTATTGTTAACAAATCCAGCTGTGGTATTGGGATAATAATTATTAACGTTGATGCAGCATACATTTCCCTCAATTCCCATAGGAGCCTCACATGGAAGAAGAGAAAAAGAAGAAAACAATACTTGTAATTCATTTGAAGTATTTTTTTTTTTTTTTCTTTTTGTTGATCAGAAACTCTAGCCCGGTATGCGTAATATTGAAAATCTCTTCACCATCACAGATGCACCCAAATGAGGTATCTGACATATCTCGGAACTGAGCCATGCTAATACGTTATTCTCCATTTATACCTTATGGATTTTGCTAATACATTTTATGAGATGGCATAGATGGCTTCACCAATCACTTCCTCAAATGCAATCTGCATCCTATTGCCGGATTTTCAATCACTTGTTCGCCGATCGCTTTCACAACTTCCAATGATTGCATCGCAGGTTCAACTGATATACGTCGTTGAAGTAATTCTGAAAATGTCGGGCGCAATATAATATCCAATATCTCTAGGTCCTTCACACAATAATTCATTATTTTTGGGAATATTTTTACGCCAATCAAGAACTGTTCTCAACGAAGAGTGCCCCAATCTTAATCAAATATTGCGGAGATTCAATTGCGATTAGAGAACTAAGTGTGGGCTTATATTCATTCATATAAATTTTAGAGTCTTTACCGGCTGCCAACGAAATTCTTTGTCTGACCTCATTATCCGTGTCTGTAGGACGTTTTACCTTCCGCAAGTGGATCCATGACTTGGTGAATATATCAGCAAATTATTAGCATGAAAACCTCAAACCGGTATTGATCGGATATTAGGCCAACTGTTTTAAACACGCAAAGACGATTGCGCAATCTCAAGTGTGCGTGATTTCTCGGTGGAAACAGGTGTAGAAAAATATATAAAATTCTGGTTTTGTTGATGCGATTGTGTTATCAATGTTAATCATGTGGTTGTGTTTACAACAACCTTTTGCATTGCAGCATAGATATCGCGTAGCACACACAGCTACTCAGTCGTTTCGAATCTCATCAACTGTGTCATAATATACATACATGATATCTTCAACAAGTTCATGTACCATCGTGCGATATGTTTTTCTGTCCAAGATGACATTGGTGAACACTCGTTATAAATCGATGTGGCTTCATTATTGACTTACGGTGCGTAGTTGCCAGTATGATCCTAAGAATGTTTCCAATCGATTCGTTAGGCTCACACAGTCCCGCAAGGTCTACTTAGGTTTGGTAGCTTCTTTCGCCACATTTTTATTTGTTCTTTAATCCATTTGATATTTTCTTCCTCTGTGCCAAGTTAGTGTGTTATCCACTTTCATGTTTGTCCGTGTGCTGGTGCTTTTGTTCGTTAGCGCTCAGCTAATTCTTCGCTTTGGAATGCATGTGCTGTACGCGATATATATTTTGTTTCTGTCGTTGTCTTAGAAATTCGTCTTCTTTTTGTTCTTTACAAAATTCTTCTTGTTGTAGTTGCGTCGATATTACAAATTTAGGTACGTACATTGTAATATATTATCGTCATAAAGTTTCGCCTTCTTTAGTTCTTCTGTCTATAAATGCATTAAACTTTTTTAGAAAACGATTCCAATGGTAGGTTGTTTCTTTTCAGTAAATACACTATATACCATTTTTAGGCCATACAGCATTCATTTATTTATCATGTGCCTTTGATGGCATTTGTCACATATACTCTTTTTAGTAGCAGGTCTGTTAAGAGCGACATGCATAGGATCTGTGAATATCGCATTGCGAATTTTTTTAAAGTATTGAGGCGGTGTTGGCAGCTGTGACTTGCATTTGGGTGGTACGTCTGTTATAGCTTTTATCAAGTACACGGGTGCCTTATCAAGTACATCAGTGGCTTCTCCAGTTACTCTTAAGTTTTCTTTGACTTCCTCAATCACATGTGTCAAGCGTGTAATAGTCCCAGCAATTGATCTTGTTGCTCATATAAAATCCTTGATGCATTTAGTTGCTTAAAGAATTAATGCGGTTCTTCTTCCGTTCCCATTAGGGCTGCCACCTTTTCCACCGTTAACCATGCTGCCTTTTTAATATCCTCATCACGTTTCGCCATTTCCTTTGTTGGTTTAATCAGCGGTGCAAATTCTTGTTCAAAGCCCGCTGTGAGAGCTTCTCGTGGAGTTTGTCTTGATTGTAATATGTCCTTGACACTTTTGCTGACTTTTATAACATTATGAATATATTCCTGGTCTTCAATGACTTCACTGGAGGACATTTTATATGATTGTTGTAATCATTAAACTGTCGTTTCCAAACCAACGCGATCTTTTTGTGGGATACGTTCGTATCCAGACCTTCATGTTAAATCGCTGGTGAGAAAACTCCATTGGACTAGTGATCCGCTCAAATATGTCATCCCAGGAGTGGTCGGCGGCACACCAAGTCCAGTGAATGTTTGCAAGATGTACGCGTCAATGCCACGAAATATCAGAAATATCATCAGAATGTCACAGTTGTCATGAGTTATTTTAGACACATATGCGTATCGTTGAGTCAAACAAATCACGCTTGTGGTGTTGTCACGCATCGCAGAGTCTTGTACACTATAAGATTTTTCCACTTGAGCTGAATCGTCAATGGTAGGTGCTTCATCAATAGTGGAAAAGAAAGCAATGGAAGATCGCTTCTCGTGGAAGATGACACTTTGTTGCTCAACGCTCTTAAACTCTTTAAAAACATTATAACAAGGTGGGTCATTAGCCAACGGCTCAATCATGTACAACAGATCCCATGTTAACCATCTTAAAATGATATTAAACAACAGTTGGGTTTTACCTGATCCATCAGGGCCAATGATCAGTGCACGAACTGACATTGGAAACACGGACTTAGTTCCATCACCATGATTGGATTGTTTAGGTGTTTCTAGTGGTGAAAAGTAAATTACGGAATAATCTTTAATATTTCTCAATACGGAGCTTTTTCTGATTCATGATGCCATTTAATAATACAGTATATCATACAAGTATGTCTTCATTTTGTGTGCGATGACGTACAAAAACTCGTACCGCAAATCGAACACTAGTTCGGACCGTTAATGGACGAGCAGCATTCAATGCGCTTCTGTTCGATGTGAAGTAAACAATTTTAAGTTCATACGGACTTCCAGGTGCAGTGGGAAATGCTCTAAACGCGCAGGGTTTATAAAAGTCACCGGTGATGATGTCGCTACTGCATTAACACACTTACTAGAAACACCATGGAGTAAATACCCAGGTGTAAATCATATACCTGGATACAATTACTATGGGCCTGGTACATGGTCAGATATACGGCTTGATTCTAACAAAGATCCAAGGCATGGAGTAGTAATAATAAATCGTGTGGATCCTACATGTTACCAAATAGACCTTATTTATAAAACATCAAATGATAGCCGTGAACGTCAACGTGCCTACGTAGATCCAAGTATTGAATGTGATTAATTTTGAACTCGGAGAACGAATCGCACGATGGATCATCAAAGGAGGTACGAAAGCTAAGACATTTTGGGCGGCAAAGCATCTCATGTCCACTCATTAAAAGTAAACTATAATGATAAAAAGAAATAAACATGGATACAAAAAGCTGGACAATATCAGAAATATACTACAGTCCGCGTGAGTATTAGACAGGTGATGCCGCTGTGAAACTTTATCAAGCGCGGCAAAGGTCACTCATGTCATTGTGGTTGGTAAACAAACATTGTGGCAAATTTACCAATCCTTACCATAAAAAATTTCACGTGGGTGGTTTGATATCAAAACGCCTGAGGAAATTCACCACCTACGTAACTGATTCACGAAATGACTGATATGGTGCGATATGAACTTCATTTTGAACACATAGGTCAAGAGTCCATCCTGATTCTGACTTGGTGTTTGTTGCCAATGCCTTGAAGATCTTTTCAATTCCTTTGTCGATTTCATCATTGATAGCTTTGGTGTTTTACGGTTCAGGATTGTTCAGTCACCGCTGTGAAACTACGATGTTGTAACTTTAAATCCACCCTTGTCTGATGAGTTTCTCTTGCGTGGCATGAACAATGCGTATTAGGAACAATATTTGTTTCAACTTGGACGGTCCATAGCGGGGTAACACCGATTGCATTCCCGGAATCATATTGCTAACAGTTGTCGAGCGTCGTTGCCTGGTTTGTATGTGTGTGGGATAATTGCCACCTGATTTTCTAATAAAACTTATATTTAGGTAATTGTGATTGCTGTGCATTTCCATTAACGTACCCAGCATCTTCATTAGCAATAACATATAAAATAAGACAATGGTCTTGTTCATCCTCCGGACGACTGTTTGGTTCATTCTTAAATATGCCTAATGATGTAAATAGATCATCATTTTTTGCACATCCTGGTATTCGTATATTACCTTTGTTTGTATATCTCAGATATTGTTTGTATGTCATGGAACTTAAAACGGGGGTTGGGGGTCCTATCTCCTCCATAGGTTAGTGATTCTAATTGTTTTTTTTTCTCGTTTGAAGACTAATGATATTTTATACAAAAACGTATGAGGTCCGCCAAAAGTAAAATAAAATTTACAAATAATTGATTGTGCCTATTTCAGGGTCCTCAATGAGAAATTTGCTTGCAGCAATAGACAAAATACCTTTCAGAAACAAGTCCGTGCAAAGAACCTCAAATGATCCGTCACTATGACTCCAACATGAATTTTGCTAGACTAAAGCACCTAAGCAAGAATGCCAAGCATGCTATAAATTTGTATTCAATAGTTTTGGATTTTTATGTCTGATAATAACCATTACTAATTTCCTATTCTGCACTCACGTATATCATTTCGTAAAACATATGCTGTTCATTAGTGAATGTGCAGTATAGTTACAAGTATTGACATAGGTGTGATTGAAAACTCCACTTTCGTAGATTAATAATTCATGGGATGCACATAGCGAGTGGCCATTCTGTGCTCTTTGCATAAAGTACAACACGCACGGAAGATCATAATCTCACCATGACTGCATTGTTTAGCACCTAATCTTACTTCTATGTCTCTGGATCTGTAACATGATGGATATCATGTGTGTAGTACAGTTGTGGAATCGGCGTGTCTGAGATGTTTGTATGTCGCTCAAATTATATTTGCTGCTGCCTATTGTAAACATGTTAGCAGTAGAGGAACTCCAGTTGTAACAGCTGGGAAGAGTTTTCCTGATTTCCTGACGTCGAACCCTATCAGATTTGGATTGCATCCTTTTGAGGTCTCTAATGGTATACTCTTGACATATGAGTGGTCTTCAGCCTCAACGTAGTGAAAAATATGGTGAGGGACTGTGGAAAGATCGACACAGATATAACCCGCTGTATGTATTTTCCACTCAAACGTTCTGACGTCCATTCCTTTATGCCATTCAGCGAGAGATGTTGTGGTAAGATTGTGTGCGAAAATGTCAGCCGTACTGACGTCGAATTATTCTTGTGAGTTGGTCGGTCGAACCCAAACTGCGCTAGTTGTGGTTATGAAAACGGAAAATGCGCATGTTGTCTTGAATGACTGGAATGATGGTGCATTGCCAACAGTTCGTCGGCCCTAATAGCAGCTCTGTCTGGCACTACCAGTAGTCCAAGAGACAACGTCCGATACTTGAGCTTGGAGCATAAACTCGGGTCAGGAGCTTCTCATTTTTATCACACCACAGCCTCCCAGAAGTAGTCTATTATTTTGCTCTCCTGCTCTCATGGAGGTTTCAGGGTAGTAGAGTTGGGTTCTTGTTTTAAATAGGCTCGAACGTAATCTAGTCGGTCGCGGGAACTGGTCATGATGTAAATAGAATATGTTACCACTACCACTGATAAGGTTAATCCACAGGTATATAAACGTGGTGTCCAGGAGATATAATACTAAGACTGTAATGTCGTCATCTATGGGCGCCTTGACACAACGAATACGCAGTGAGTACGAAAAGGTGCAGATGATCTCGGTCGTAGCTAACCAGCCAAGTGTGCTCTTGCAGTTTTTTGCTCTACCGGCCATGAAGTTAATGATAATGCTATCTATTTCATTTTTCTCACGCCGACAAGTTGCGTATGTTTATCGTAAGGTATATTAGCTTTTGTCACCTCAAGGCGCATTAGTACCCCTGTTTGGGCCATAAACAGAGCCAGGAGGTGGTGGGGGAGCAGCCACGGCCATTTCATTTAGACTTGTTTCCTTAAGGATTGTTAAAGGTGTTGGTATCTAGTTGGAAGACACAATTAAACACCAAGAGCGTAATTGTAAATCCCCTTGAGGTCTTGAGTGATTCTTTCGTTATAGCCCCAAGGGTTTTTCATATAAATCGATTTCGGCTTCCTTGAATTCCGTAACAAGTTTATATGGAGACTTTACGGCATTCTGCCAATCGAAGCACCAATACATTCTTATATATATTTATATACACCCCCCCCATATATATGTATGTATATATATATAAATAGATTCATAACTAAATATACAATGATCTTCATTTCCAGCAAAACAAGATAATGATGACATTTCAACTGATGTTATCGCCAATGTATCAATGTGTTCAGCTACTTATCAGCAAGGCAGTCATCATGATGAAGCAAGAAATATGAAATACAAAAGGTATACACCAATCATTTGTTAATATTACATGATAATAATTAATGTTTTGGTTTTATCTTTCTTCACCTGTTTTGGATAACATTTTAATCTTCTTACAGTACAGCATTTCCAAATTGAATATAGAGAAACTCAACCGATTTTATAAATTAATTAGAATGCTCTATAATATTATCTAAAAAGTTTAAATATGCAGATGTTGAAAAAAAAAATAATAAAAAAGCTGTCAGATTTTACTTGATTGCCGAGATGTATTAATGTACTGTATCATAAACGATTTCCTGCGTTCAAATACCAGTTGGACAGAGACAAAGGAAGTGTCTGAGACTGAGGTTATGCCTTCTTCACCGAATGACTTGGGAAACATTTGCATGCTGTAAACCGTGTACAATCGTTGTTCCTAAATTATCAGTAACTATTAAGTAGATAAATCTGACCAAATATTAAAATGGGGTCTTCTGAACACAAACTGTTATATTCAAGCTTGAAGTTAACTCACGATATCTGAAGAAGGTTGACGTCATGCATTAAACTAGGTATTTCCGGCTGGGCAATCTTTAAATCCTTTCACATATGTTTACGTTAAGCCATCGGGACTATCTGCTGATAAATTGGAACCATTTATTTTAATTGGGAGTATACATTAATAATTGGTCCTTTTCCAGTTTGAGTGAAGAGGTCGAAGAATATCTGAGCAGTGACTTTCTGGAAATGAACATGAGAGGAGAGGATAAAAGTAATCCAGCCCTGGAAACTCAACTGGAACATCAGACGACATTAAAAGCTGGTATGTTGTTTTACATTCATATGGATACCGGAATGATGTTGAAACTTTACATGATAGTTTCAGCCAACTTAACAAGAACATACTCTATACCACATTGATAATAAATTTAGTCTAGTTTGTGCGGTGAAAGAAACTGCAACTTCGGGGAAATACCGATCTAGAAAGAGCAACTATAAATACTAGCATCATAATAGAAGTTGTTGTGGTATTCAACTTCCACCTTGCAAAACATTGTGAAACATCATACATTTTGAGACAATTAATTCCTTTTATTCAAAGACATAGTCAGTTTGCCATGTAGAAATTGAAAACGCAAACTTTTCGCTCCAATGTGCATGATCTATTAAAACTAGTACATGCATATTAAGCCCCTTGTCACATTGCAGCAACTGATAGCTACTATCTATTACCGTCTATCGGCAACCTTAAAACTCAAAGTATTATTTGAGTCTGAGAGTTTGGGCAGTAATCCAGTTAAAATAAAAACACGATAAGGATTCATTTGCATCATACATTAGTATTGACGACCGAAAGTAAAAAAACAAAATGCCAAGGCCAGTAAATAGGTATAGGTACTGCAGGTACTCTCTAACAGGTAATATTCATTTCTTCTATTAACCCATTTATAAAAGGAAAAACAGTTAATGCTGAATTATATCCCAGATGTCAAGATTACCCATTAACCTACAAAATAAAAACGTTTGTATGGTTAATAATATCTAACTAGAGGGTCAAATAAAATGAAACCTTGCAAGCTGACTTTATCTAGGTATTATATGCATGAAATAAGAATCCCATGTTTGGGTATTATTCCGTGCTGTGTCGGTAAAACTTGTGTCATACACTGTACTGAGTGTAGCTCGAAAACATTCAATTGAAATAAATAATATATTTCTTAGTTTCTTAGTTTAAACATATTTTATTATTTGTAATGGCTTAAATGGGAATATATGGCGGATTATATTACGTTTCGATGACAAAAGTCTAAATTTGTTAATAATCAAAGTGAAGAATACTTTAGTTAAACATTGGCATTTAGCCAAAGAATAGCAAGCATAAGGAGTAACAACACGAGATTAGGTGAAAGCCGAGGATAAAGAAACGAAACGAGTTAAAGCGAGAAATTTTCAAATAAACTGGGTCAAACATTGTGTAGAAAGTTGAGAAAATAGGGAGAAAAGAAAGAGGAGGAAGGCTATGAAGAAATGAATAAGAAGGAGTACAACAGAGATTATGTGTGACTGAAACAGTTTCTTGGCAATAAATGCACGAAAAAACAAGCGTTTTGAACTTTGCACAGATCCACATCTATAAAGAAATATTCGATTATATTCTTGGTAAAAACATATTGATTAAAATCAACTGCAATATGTTCTAAGTCGGGTTTAAACAATTAGAAACCTTCTTCTACCTAAATAGATGTCCGAGAACATACGTTTCGCGAGTAGTTAATGTGCTTTTGGATATGTTAATAGAGTCTATTTGATGAGTCTCAGTTCCGTTCTTGAGAGGGGCGAAGGTAGAAACGAGTTACAATACAGACTTGTTCTAGCCAGTAGAAATTGGAAAATGCTTGTATTAAGTGATAACGAATATTATTATCAACAGCTGCTGAAACATAAAGGTGAGATAGGTAGGGCTGGAACCAGTTATCAATCTACTCAGGATTGTAACCTTGTGTTTGGGTGTTGGATTTAAGACCTTCCCATCTTTTGTAAGATTGTAGCGCTTCGATATATAATATTTATGTTGTACCAGTCACAAGTATTGCTGCCTCGTATTGTATCGAGTTACAGAATGGGTCATATACGTGACATAAATGTAACTTCTAAAACTTTCGTGTCAAGTTGGATTTTGAGTGTATACATCACATTAATTTTTTGACCATGCATTTTCCTTTAAATAATCTATTTCCTTTTGTCATCGGAAGTCATTTGCGAACTTAGAGATAAAAACTCCAAGATGTTTGTGCACGTCAACTTCCTCAATTCTATTCTTGAGCATATATTCTGTTGGATGGAAGGGTTTATTAATTTCCTAGAAGTTGTCAGGGATTCAGTTTTAGAACGGTTTAAAGATAAAAGCCAATTATGCGTCTACTGGAATTTTTATCAGAGATGAGGTTATGGGCAGGTAAAAAGAGAGTATCTACGATTTTAAAGAGATGTACATCATCTACAAATAAAAATATATTGGAGTGAATATTATTTACAGTGTCATTTAAGTAAAAGTTGTAAGAATGTTATTTTTTGGAAGTAATGCAATATGTACTTAAAATTCTGTCTTCATAAAGTTTACCAACAGTATTGAGAAGCAATATTGATCTGTAATTGGATACGATGGAATGGTCATCCTTTAAAATTGAACAGAAAATTTGCTTATTTTCAAATGTCTAGAGACTGGTTAAACAGCGAACACAGTCCATTACACATCTCGCGCAGATTATATTTATTCAGACCATTGGATGATGTAGCGCATTATGTCGGCTTGTTAGTTAATTAGTCAGTATGTAGCTGTTTGGCTTCTCAAATTATATAAATTTTGTTCCTCTTTTTACAAAATTGAGTCCAATGAAATGATAAATTAGATTACTTGGCTTTTCGATAGGCTCTCTTATGTTTGCCTGTTGACCATTTGATTGCCGTGGCGATATATGGGGATTCTGATGGTTTAAGTTGAACAGTTCTGTTTGGAATGAAATGGTCAGATATTAAGACTTCGTAGTCAGTGATACGTTTTGCTTATTTGACGATAGCGTTGCAATTCAATCAATATTATTCGATAGTGAATGCTTTATGTCTCATAAGATATATCCGTATATCTATATACACCGCGGAAACGCATCACGTTTTACTTTTAACCCCAAAATGAGGCAATGATATTTAACATCTTGATGCAAGAAAGGATCTTTAACTCCGATGAGAATTAAACATGCATATAATAATAGATTTATCAAGGTGGAACAGCTTTTGTTGAACTGTGTGGGCTGATTACAGCATTCGTGAATGGAAAGATAATTGCATAGTGATTTAATTTTTGATCTGTGAGTTGGTTGAGTATATTGAAGTTAAAGTCGCCTGTTTCAATCATATCTCTAATACTCGTATTAACGGCAAGGTGTATGAAGTATTCTATCATTAAAGTCTAAGCGTTGCATGCATCTGGAAGTCTATATAATAAGCCTACCAAATGTTGTCTCTAAGTGACAGTTGAGTCCGTAAGAACTCTAAAGAAATTAAATATACTATCATCTATGGAAATAAAGCATTTTGTTGTCCAATATATTATGACACCACCGTGATTACAACCTACAGATCTTTATTGGCTGGGTTGTGGTAAAATTGGAGGAAACAATCATTAGAAGTAATAGAGTTAACAAGCCAAGTTTCAGTGAAGTCTCAAATATTAAATTTCCGCAGTTTTCCATATAATACATCTACTTTGAATATTTTAATGCGTAACGGAGAGGTGGTGTGAAAAATCAGACGAAACTGATTAGCCTAATTTACTTTTTGAAGAACTACTGAAAGTGGCCGTAGATTCGCATATATTATGAAAGTTATATCATTTATTCGCGTCGAACTATTAAAGACTCTCAAAAACTTGGAATTCAGCAACTTTTTGTAAATGGAATGTTTGCTGTGGCATGTTTACTTTAATATATCAGAATAAATACGTTCGTTTACCATATTTGGGTAGGGCATTTAAATACCTCTTTGCTTTGTTACGTATATGTAATTTAATTACATGTGTGTTTTAAATTCATTTTATTTTTTATTTCATTACCTGTTATTGTAATGATGATTTTATTCACTGGGTTTGATTTTTTCCGAAACTTCAGTCTTTTGTTTTGACCTGTTTAGAACGTAAAAGGTTACGTGATCATGATTTTCTGTTTACTTTGGTTCTCAAGTTTGTAAACATTGAGTGAAAATGATTGGTCATTACCAAGGTCATGTTCGGCCCACGTGTTAGCTATGTGTAAACAGCCATTTTTTATTATTCATTTCTAGCGTGAGAATCTGATTTTTAGATAGGGCTATTCTGGCCTACGTGTAAAATGGCATTTGTTTATTGCGATGTTCGATAATTTAGTGACCACGTGACCCATCAGGCGGGTCTGAAATGACGTTTTAGTTGGGTTTAATACTGATACCAGAGTGAACTTGAGTCAGTCGTAAAGAAAATACATTTGGGGTTCAGAGATGTTCTATGTTGTTGCCGTTTGAGTTGATTTTTGTATTTAAAATAATTTATTCACGCTAGAAAACATACAAGTGCTTAAAAGTTTTGAGCAAAGACATTTATTGGACTTTTATTCTGGAATTCTATCTGGAACATTATAAATTGTGATTCAACGAGGAGCTGTTGACTTTAGTGCAACGACTTCATCTGACGTCATCGTCCTTCATCTTGGAACTACACCGGGATTCGAACTTGGATTCAATTAGAACTTTTTAGTGATAGGACTTATACTTTTTAATTCCAGGATTATTTTTTGGATTATATTCACAAACTCTAAGTCCTTTCTCAGTTTTTTACCGTGTTCTCTAGGGAAATAAATTATTCTGTTTAAATATACAAAGCTTGTTGCCTTCACTCTTTACTGTGTTACTTTCTACGAGCCTTGTTACGTAACAGCTTATTGTATATTGTCCATTATCGTATACGAAATGTAAGCTTACGTTACTAATAATAATGCCAAACGTTTTAGTTTTACTAAAATTAGTACTAAGGCTATATCCAATGGTCTTTCAAGTCATTTTATTTGTGATGAGAAAGAACTCATATTGGGTCTGATAATAGTTATGTTCCATTAATACTACTCTACTTCGGTAAATTCTTTAAAGAATAATATAAAATACTTTTAAAGATAAATCATCCCAATAATTCCTAAAATGATATTTCAACTGGAAATATACATTTTTGTAAAAAGAAAGTATAGGGAAAAGAGAGATATTTGCATTATCTGTGGAGTCATATTCTTTAGAAAATCCACCAAAATATTGGATTCTTTCTTTGAACTGTACACTTCTACATGCATGGCAAATTGTGTTTATACATAAAGTTGACCTGGCAAAGTATACTACTTTAACTAGTTGTCATATATGAGGTTTTCACTTCACTGCAAACTAAATATCTCTTATGGGTAGAAAAATAAAGTATGAACTAAGTATTTGTACAAACTTATGTTGTAATTCAAAGTTGGACTGTTGTTGAATTGATTACCTCCTTTGACTATGACAATGTTCTATTTATTTTCATTACAAGCTACTATACAAGCCATGTAAATTGCATCTAACATATCACAAAAGCAGTCAGCTGTTACATAATATTTTATAAACGATGATTCAAACTATACCGATTTTTCTAAGAAATAAAACTTGCAGTATTGTGTACTTCCCTACAGATCTAGTTATTAAAACATGCTGCCGAGGACAGACGAAATTATCGTTAAGGTTTTGATTGATCAAAGCAAGTGATGTTTACTTTTTCCCACATTTAAACAGCCTATATTTAAAGCGATCATGTTGTTCTTTTAAAGTTTCCTTAGACCAGCTTCATCAATCGTTTGTTTAAGGTATGGTGTATTTGGTAAACACATGCATTGAATGACTCATGGATAATAAATACACACACGAGTGACGAACGAAATAAGTGTTGGATTATAGAAAAAGACAAGAATGCATAATAGACTTAGCGTGTTTAAAGAAGATTGACGCAATAACTGGAATACGAGGAGAATAGCACAATATCACCTACGAAAAGTACAACTCCATTACAAATAGTTAAACTAATAAAAACACATGATTTCGAAAGCAGTCCACTCGGCTCTATTACATAAAATCTTCTAGAGTTAAAGAAAAAACACTATCGTTTTGCGCTTCGGAATAGTTTTGGATGCTTAACACAGAATTACAGTAATGGCAATAATATAATAATTTTATGAATTCAAACATGTCGTATAAAGCCGGTTGCAATTACATTTGTCGTTTGTCTGTTTTGTTTTTTTTTCTTCAGATTTTAAAAGAGCTCCGTCAGATGACGAACTGTTCACTCTATCAAGAAAATTGGATAAACTTAATAAAGGATGGTGGCTTCTGGCAAAATTGTTAGGTTTGTCTGATGAAAAAATTGATGAGATTGAGCATGGTGGAGGAGACACAGTAAGACAATACTATAAGATGCTGACTGGTTGGAAAAAACAAAACGCCGACCAAATAAAAGGGTCGGTTGGGTATCTGCTTAGACAATGTGATGAGGCTGACATCGACCGAGAAGTAACAGTCAGTGTATTTGGAAATTAAAAAAAGAATTCGGTCAATTTATCTCAAGACATTTATTAAGCGATGCTGATAAAACATACAAGATCACATATGATTTTTGGCACACATATTGCGGTATAAATAACAATTCAACATTATCTGACCACATAATTCTCAGTAGCTGTTCAGTTTACAAAGCTTCATTGTACTCTATTTGCTACTTAAAATCGACAAAAATTACAGCGAAACGGTGTTCCTAGTTTTTCATTTGTGTATCAATAACAACGTACCTTACATTGGTAAAGAAAAGATATTTAAACAGTACAGTATGAGGAGAAAATCAACTATTTTTTGAAGTTAGTAAAGACATAAATTTATATTCGATCAAATTTACAGCACAAAATTGAGATCTCCTAAATTTTCACAAGGTCAACTTAGGATTGTTCAAGAGAACAGATCAAGAATTAGTATATAACAATGTTATCATTAAAAAATTTATATTCAGTAGCTGTTTTTTTAAATCAATCATAGGAATACGATTTTGTTTACATAATCGGAAATCTTACCTATATTTAAACGAGTTAAGAAAAGTTGCGAATTGATGAAAATTGAAAAGCTCTTTATTAAACGGCTGTACTCTTATATTTTCGCTAACTCCAAAACAACAAATATCCATCAACAACTAGCAATGTAAATGCTATTGCATAATTCTAAGGCAATGTCTTCCAAAGGGAAAATACTGAAGGGAGGACGTGACCTGGTGAACAGCTCCTGCGACCATTAAGATCAATACAGATTATTAAGTGGTTATTTCTTTTGCCTTGCATTATATGCATTCTTTGATCAGTATTGATTTGTATTGCTTCTTACTTATACATTTTCTACATTTACGCTACGTGTCTTTGTTCTACAACGTTGTGATTGCAATGTGTCCTTTGATCGTCCGAGTATTGGTTAGTAGACTGAAAAGTCGGACTGTAGCCATCGTAATCTACCTAATTGTTACATAGCTTGTATTCCTTTCCGTCCTCTGCACTTTATTGTCATAGTGGCAGAAACTGTTGATCAGCCTTTTGAAAACACTGTTTCATTCTTCTGTATTAACAGTAGGGTTTAATTAAAGCTTGAATGAGACTGTAGGTTTCTGTATATAGATTTTATCCAAAGATACTTCTCATATCTCTGTTACTCAGTAACAAAAATGTGTCGTCTCTACAAACAGCATGATTCAATTTGACTTTTAAACTGTCATGTATTTCTAAAGTGTTTACCATATTGTTTTTATGTATCGTAGTCTTCTTGTCTTAAAATGAATATCTCTCTGTATTTTGAAAGAAGTGTATGATAGTTTTGCATCCTACAGCTGAGCAGATGCTCTGTTTTGAACCTTTTAAAAAAGAGTCTAACACTGCTGAAACTGCGTAATGGATGTTCTATTTTAAACTTCTGAAAAAGTGTGTGACACATCTGACCCTGACTGCTTAATGAATGTTCTATTTTGAACTTTTGAAAAGTTTCTGACTTTGTTAAACAGACTGCGTAATGAATGTTCTGTTTTTCACTTTTGCACCTAATATGCAGATTATATAATACCATACAAACTGATTCAGTCTAGCTATTCCTTCGCCAGTGAGTGCTTTGCTTTCGTATAGAAAAAGTAACCTCATCCTGTTGGCTCATCTTTATTTCTCATAGTATATATTAAATCATACGACAATGTTCTTGGATATTCAACAACACCTACCACATATTGATAGTTATGTATGTAAATAGTTAACACAACACCAAGTGTATGAGCTCCAAAATCTTGGTACATAGATTGGTTTATTTGATGCAATATCATTAAAATATTTTGCTTCTTTGATTTTCCTTTTCCCCCCTTGAAGTATGTCACATTACGATGTACTCCAATTTTAAAATGATTCATTTCAAATTAAAAGTGTTACATGTCTATGTTATTATCATTTAATTTGAAAGGAAAGGGTAATTTGAACTCAAACAAACTGTGCATTTGTTCCTATAATTATTAGAAAATTAGGCTGTTTCGTTTTAAAACTAGTGTTTTGAATCAAGTGATTTTATAACATTAGCACTACACATATAATTTTGTTACATAGAAAACTGGTTTGTTTGTAGCCATGTTTTATTTTGCACGTAGAACTATAGTTTGATAATTTGAGTACAGAAATATAGCAAAGAATATAAAAGGCCTTGCTTCACAAAACTAGTACGAGTTTACTACTATTTTCATGGATATTTGGTTTGTGGTTAGAAATAAAAAATGAAAAGTTATTTTATGCATGAAACTATGGAAACAAAATGTTCTCATATATTGCAGTCCACCGTTTGCAACTTGTGCAAGTGTAATAAATGAACAAAGATAAAAGTTGTAGTCCACATAGTAGTCTTTAGTTTAAATAAAACTCTAATTTTGTTAACTCGTATAAACATCAATACTTACTCGGTGCGGAAGACTTGTGTTTAGGTTGTATTGTCATTGTTTATATATCTAACAAATAATATTTTGTCTCTGGCATCACTTGATTTTAAAATGTTATAATTTCATTTAATCCTTTTATCACGATGCTGGAAATAAAATGTGCATTTGAAATCGTCGATCTTTAATACACTCTAACCTACTAAACCCCTGTGCTTGTTTTGTACAACGAAATAGAGGGAAGGAAACAAACATCAAAGAATGTATCTTTTAGAGTTCAGTCTTTCCTCTTTCAAATTCAGTTTCACAATAATCAACAGTTGCGTTTACAATGCTCTCCAATTGTAGTAACGTGGTTCTAGAAGCTACGGAGAACAAAACGAATGCGTTTTACATATGTGTTGTCTAATAATTAAGTGCTTCCTGTTATGTGCCGCAATATCTGCCAAATTCAAGGTATCTTGTCGAGCGCGTGACTTTTAATCAATTTCATTCTCTCGTTTAGCCAAGCTATTGCGTCAGTCCCACAGATCCACTCCAAACTTATATATCTAGGAGTAAGGCGAGAATCTTTTTGACCGACACTATGAGTGAAATAGATCAATAGATGCTTGTGGTCGCCTCTTGAAATATACAAATGTTTTTAAGCTTGGTCCCACGTATACAACTCGTTTCGATTTGAAGGCTTTATTCATTGTCATAACTTATTTCTCTACATACAATAAATTGCATTTTTGAAAAAACCTTTTGTAAAATGTGTCGACTGTTGTATATTTTAACTAGCCTCTATAGCAAGGCCCATTATTAGTCATTCCAAATCTCCAAACTGTTCACATATCGGATCATTCACAACATAGGAAGTGCCGTACCTGAAAATCACTACGAGTGATTGTTATTTCAAACGTACTGCAAATGATTTAGCATGAAACGCACTGTACAAAAATATAATGTAAACATCTGCATTCAATAATATTGAAGTGTTCTGGTGCTGTTTACTTAGCCATACGTGCCTATTTTACTTTTCCAGCCTTGTTGTGCTATAATGATTGAGTGAAGGATTATATAATAGACAAAGCATGGATAAATTCAACCTGGATGGACCACGTTGGAATGATTTCAAAATATTCAACCAGATACAAAACATAACGCTACGAGCTACAGATTCTTCACTTTTCAGTTTTGGCTCAAAAATGTAATCACAATACTAAAGAAAAATGATACATATCGTGTGATTATTCAACGTATCACTCGGTTTGGAATTCCATTTAATTTAATACGTACCTTTCAAATATATCATAAACACAAGAATCATATACAATGAAAATATTTTTCCATTTTCTTCATAATCATCTGTCTATATTGTATTTTTCTAGCTCTTTATTTACCATTTGTCTGTACAATTTTATTCTTTTACTGACGGGGCTAATTCTGTTATTATATTTGGAGATTTAGAGATCACTATAATCCGCTCCTCTCCTTCAAGGTCATATTCCCGAGAGAGAATTGCATCCTCCAATTTTTCACATCAAAATTATTCTGCAATAAACATGTTTTTTTTTTTCTGAATCCTTTTGCCGAAGCAGTACATGACAAATTAAAAGACACTGTGCAAGATCGCACACTACAAGCTTCATTACCCAAGGTCGCACATTATATGCTTCAGCAACAGCAATGGTAGTAGTACTAGTAGTAGCAGTAAAAGAAGAAGCAGATGTAGTAGTAGATAACAGCAGTAGAAAACGAAACAGAGGCAGAGGCAGGATATTTGACAAGCAGGTATCTATAACGTTGACGCTGTTCAAACTAGAGAGAACATGAAAAAAAAAAAAAAGATGGTGAAATTCTATGTCACTGTAATCCCTGTTCGATACACTAATAGCATCCCCAAGGGAGAACACAATTTTCCAGACCATATTTTGACATCTGCATTCAAAGCGAGCCATTTCTCAATGTTTGTCATTTTTATCTCGCGATGTGTTGTACTAACTGACAAATGCACGGTTCCTTGACAGAATATTAACAACCATATTACTTCGTACATATATACTCTAGAAAAAAGACGAAGAATCAAATAATTTAGCTTACTTTGGTAGCTGTTTAGAGAGACAGAGACAACATGAATTGATATTTTACAAGTAATAACAAAGAATAGATGTTTTACAGGTATTGACTAAGTTCAAGTTAGTTGGATTGCATAAACGTGAAATAGAAAGATGAGGAGAAGCTTATATCTCATCAGGGAGAAAGCTGCGAAGACCACTGGTAGATGGGATAAAGAATTATGAAAACAAATAATGTCTGGTAGGGATTGGTGTAATGCTTTATTGACAGGTATGTAGATGGTAACAGCATGCCTCATATCTCCTTTGTGGGAGAAGGTCGCTGAAATATTTAGGTGTTTGATTATAATCGCATACAATATGCAATATTTCTTCTTTATCTGTCATTGCGCATGAATGTTTCAACCAAGCTTTGCATAAGAGAATCTGTAGAACAATAAAAGTGTGCAGCTACTGTGTTAATGGTTTCCCTATTTCTCTGAGTCTTCCACTGAGCAACTATCCCAGGCTTTACAAGCATATTCTAAATTTGGACGTATGCATAGTATATATGGTTTAGCTAGAGTTTTTCTCTGATAACATCTCTTTTCATCGCGCGCAAGATAGATACAAATTTAGATGCGTTCTGAATAATCTAGTTTAGCAGGCAAAATTAAATTGGGCCGTTAAGTAGTCTCTTTACAAAAATTGAATGTAGTTATTTTTAAGTACATCAAAATGTAAAATATAATATGGAATACGCTGACAGTTTGCTAAGTATAACCAGAGATATTCTATTTAAAACTGTTTATAAAACATACCTTTTTGTACTTTGCAACCAGTATAATAAGCAATCGTCTCCGTTCTTATAGAAAATGTTTATATACTTATACAGATACATATTTACTTATGTAGTGTTAACGGATTTATGCAGGTATGAAGAATTAGTAAAATTTCTGAATCTGCACCATGTCTAGATGTGGAGCTAAATAAAATGTACACATGTAAATTTGAATTGTATATAAAACGTCAGACTGTTAACGCATTGGACATTATACACTTTATTGTATTCTTGTACAAATGTACTCCAAACATTTGGAACTTTATGGATCAGTTCGGACAATATGTTGTGTTTCTGTGTGGCTAATCCATTACAGCAGCTTCACGCCTGGCTCTCTGTGTTATTGAATTTTGTCTCATGCAATATCACAGGATCGATTGATAGATAGATTAATGGATGAATAGATATATTAGAGTGCTCAGTATTACCGGTTTTCACTGTACGGTTACTTCGGTAGTTTCTGTCCGTATGCAATCTCTGTACGAGGTTAACGATATTGACAGCAAGTTTTCATTTTCATGACAAAATAATTCACCAAATTTTTTACTTTCTTTTTGTAAGATAGTTGTATTTGTCAAAAGTTAATTATGTATATTACAAAATATATTTATATTTATGATCCCTTAATCATCTATTTTTCAGACAATAAGATAAAAACTTACAGGTAAGACAAATAAGGGTTGCAGGAACTATCAGCTTATTAAACATAATATATGGACATATACGTGCACTGTTTGTTCTGTAATTTCTTTAGTGTTTATTCTGGAATTATTTTCTCGCATTAGCAATTTCACTAGTTAACGAATTTTAAGATACATATAGCTAATACTATAATTTCAGTACTTACATGTAGAACTTCAATTTCTCGAATTATTCTGGCATTATTAATTTTTTTTCTTGTGTCCTTCATTTAGGAACCATTTTTATGAATCTGAGATAGTAATAGAGTCAACATTTAGTTCCTAACCTCTGAGATTAGTTTGAGAATCCCAGTATAAATGTAAATGAGTTCACCTCGAAGTCGAGTTACCTTACAGTTATACAAGTTCGTTTGAGTGATCATTAGTGACTGTGAGTAGTGTAGTGGGGCACCATAGCCCTCATCATGCCAAAGAAGGAAAATCAGCCTGGGGCACTATGGCCCTCCGATTTATAGGCCCAAAAAATCAGCCTGGGGCACTATGGCTGCAATGGGAATTTTGTATTAGCATCTAGCACACGCTGGGCCTGTATAGCGCCAAGAGGAATGGAACAGGTAGGGTGACGTCACGGTACTGGTCATTGGCAACAATGTAGCAAGGTAGTACTGTGACGTCATGCCACCTGTGTCATTGCTATAGACAAACAAGAATCAGTCGCGTTCGTGTCAGTGAACGAAGTGGCCCTGAAAAGGGCCTCTTCTTCTATTGTCTCCACTTCTTCCACCACATTCTCACGTTTTCAATAATTCCTTTCATCTTCTTCTTTTCTTTGTCCGGAATCCAGTCAGGATGTCCCAGAGCTCTAAACTTTTCCTGTACCTTCATCCAGTTCCTGTTTAGTTTCTCAAACTCTTCTTTTCTCTTGATGTTTTCTTTGTCCTTTCTTTCTTTTGTCCAGGTCTCTTTAATCTTTTTCACTTCTTCTTTCATTATCTTTTTCATGATGTCTTCGCCTTTCTTTAAATTGTCTAAGCCTTTTTTGACAAAAGGCCACTCAGTTAAATGGAATATATCTTCCAAAAAACATCTCACTTTGATAACAATATCAAGAACCTGCTTTAAGGTTCCCACTTTTACATATTTAGGATGGATGAAGCATCTCAACTTCTCCACTTCCTCTTCTATCATCCATTGTAATTCATAATTAGCTGCTTTCAGACTGTTCACCAAGTCTAGGCTACCTGGAAACCTCCATTCCTTTTCAAGCCTGTCCAGCACGTAGGCTCCATCGATCATCCAGTACCAACTGTCTTTCAATTTGTTGAACAAGTCCATGTTGCCAGTCATATTTATGTTCTGTGTAGAATGGCGCGAATGACGAGCGCTCTGCTTTATATCCGTGGAGCACGGACGTGAACGAAAACATTCCTTACACTCACTTCACATAATATAGACTATCCTCATTAACGGACGAGAAAGCATAAAACACACACCTATATACTATCCTCACCAACGAACGAGCAAGCATAAAACACACAAATATACTATCCTCGCCAACGAACGAGCAAGCATAAAACACACACCTATAAACTGTCCTCAAGAACGAAAGACATTGCATAAAACATACACCCAGATACTATCCACACCAACATAGGAGAACGCATAAAACACACAAATTTACTATCCTCACTAACGAATGAGAAAGCATAAAACACACCTATCTACTATCCACACAATCGGTGATGAGAAGAAAAACACACACCCATATATTATCCACACCAACGAAGGAGAACGCATAAAACACACAAATTTACTATCCTCACCAACTAATGAGAAAGCGTAAAACACACCTATCTACTATCCACACAATCGGGATGAGAAGAAAAAAACACACCCATATACTATCCACACCAACGAACGAGAAAGTATAAAACACACACCTATATGCTATCCACACCAACGAACGAGCAAGCATAAAACACACAAATATACTATCCACACCAACGAACGAGCAAGCATAAAACACACACCTATTCACTATCCTCACCAACGAAGGGAGAGAAGAAAAAAACACACCCATATACTATCCACACCAACGAACGAGAAAGTATAAAACACACACCTATATGCTATCCACACCAACGAACGAGCAAGCACAAAACACACAAATATACTATCCTCACCAACGAACGAGCATGCATAAAACACACACCTATTTACTATCCTCACCAACGAAGGAAGAGAAGAAAAAACACACCCAATATACTATCCACACAAACGGATGAGAAGAAAAACACACCCTATATACTATCCCACAAACGAACGAGAAGAAAAAACACACCCTATATACTATCCGCACAGAAGGGATGGGTAAAAAAAAACAATATTTACTATCAAAACCCCAATATCTACTATCCACACAGAAGGGAAGGGAAAATAACACCCCCATATCTACTATCAACACAGAAGGAGAAGAAAAACACCACAATACCTACTATCAACACAGAAGGGAAGGAAAAAAAAAACACATTATATACTATCCACATTGTGTAGGGACAGGGTCTTTTTTGTTAAGATAAAACACACACACACACATACACACAAACGTACGAGCGCACACAAACACACAAAACGTACGAGGGCAGAAAAACACACAAACACACTTTTTTGTTAAAGGATAAGCTTTTTGTTAAGGGAAAGAAACAAACACACAATCGTTCTATGGCGTCAGTGTATGCGTGTGTGAAAATGTATCTAAAGTATTTATAAAAAATCAAGACATAACAATGATGGATGAAGAGACTGACGAATTTTATCTCACTTGCATGCCTGAAGTGCGTACGTGAAAGAAAACATCCGTTCCATTTCACTTCCAACTAAAACATGATCCAGAGGAATAGAGAGAGGTGAAAAAGCATATATTCGTGCAGTGACAATACAAAAACAATATACACCATTCTTATTATAAAAATCAAGACCAAGAGACACTTACGCTTTCTTTCCAGTTCCCGTTTGAGGCTATAGCCCAACACATTGGCTCAAATAGTCCATTTTTCCATTTCCATCTCTTCACTGGCACAAGTTCTTCCTCATCAGTACTTTCTTCTTCTGAATCCCTCTCCACTTTCTCCTCTTGTTTATTTTCTTTTTCTTAGGACACTCTGAAGCCTGGTGTCCTTTCTCCTGACAACGATAACAGGTATCTTGACTTTTGTCTCTCTTTATTGGACGAAGTGGACATGTTGGAGACAAATGCCCATATGCCTTACAGATATAGCAAACTTCATCAGGACTTATACACTTTTCTATGACTCTCATCAAATCATAGACCAGAAGGGAAAGTTATGTTGACACTTTCGCCTGATAATTATGCTTTCGTATGACTCGTAGCAAAATCTTTGACCAGCAGGTCGATCTGTGTTGACTCGTCCATCTTCTTGACTGTTTGAGAACTGAATGAATACACTTAAAACTCTAAGACACTAATCTTATATAGTGACCTGCTGCGTGAGAAATCTAGTTCAACGAAATTTTTGCAATCAAGATGAAATGGTTCCGGTGAGAAACTAGAAGAAAGTAAGAGGCAACATCATACCGTCTCCTCTCTCTCTCTCTCTCTCTCTCTCTCTCTCTCTCTCTCTCTCTCTCTCTCACACACACACACACACACACACACACACACAGAGGAGCTGAAGTGTTAGTTCTAATCCATTGGAAGACGACATGAGGGAGCCTTAATCAATGTTCTCCACTTCTGTCACAAAACCAAAGGAGTCCTGATTCAGCCCAAAATATTTAATTCGTCCCCTTAAATTAGTGTGACATTTGAGAGACGAATAAACGCACTTCAAGAAAATTGAGAACGATGGCTTACACCTACACCGTGAGATGTAAAGAGTTCAAGTAGTGTGTTAAACTTAGTCAAAGTTCGTAATCAAGATGAAACGATGACACTTTTCCAAGGAGAAAGCAAACACCAAGCGACAATGACGATCTGTGTCACACAGTGCTTTTCAAGATGTGTTGGTAGAAGTTTGTACTAGCGATCTTGAAGATATGATTGTCTCATATCCAATACCATTTGCATTACAGAGTGAGACTAAGCGACTGAGAGAGAAAAAACGGTGGTAGTCTGATAGAATGACAGAACCAACAAGACCAACGAAGAAAGAAATTCGTTTGGTACCTCATGAAGATTATTTTTTACAATCTAGTAGCCCCAAAAGTGACTTGCAGAAAATTTGAGAACGATGACATACACCTACACGGTGAAATTAAATGGTTTACGTCAATGGTTGCTATTTCTTTGTTTATTAAATTTTGTACAAACGATATGTGTGTAAGCAAAAGCTAACACACACGCACACACGTGTTACTGCATTGGGTGACAGTAAGTCTGGAGACTAGTGTTTTAAGAGATGGGCAGACAGAATTTGTATTACAGAAAAAAAGAAAGAATGGTAAAGAAAAAAACCAGAAAAGAAGCATACCATTTTTGGTTCTGTTATTTTTCGTGGTATTATAGGACAAAGGTAAATAAGACAGCCACACATTCTATGTGAGAAATGTTCATTGTTTTCATTCATTCATCAATTTTATAAGAAAAGGTAGTGTGATATTTATTGTCGACTGACTGCTTAACATTTGCTGTATATTCCAAATTTAAGAGATGTCGTGTGTTTTGCAGCACTAGCTACTAACAATGTTGCCACGTTTTCACAAATCTAAGGGCGGGGAAAAAAGCAGCACCAAAACGCGCCTTGTTCTATCGACAGTCTAAACTGAGAGAAAATAGGTCGAACATTGTTACATTTTTTCTGAACGCATGTTTTGGTTTTAGAATTCAGAGTTAACGATAGGCAGGGTTATACAGTGCAATGTCACTCGCGTCTTTCTTGAAAAAGTGCGTTTGTTTCCTTTCTGAAAACAAAAACGGTAGGTCTTATGTTAGAATTTTTTTCTGTGACACATTGCAGTGCCAAAATAAGGATAAAGTTAAGATACCTGAATTGTACAAGCTCGTCAACTCAAGATTTTATTTCATCCAACGATTTACTGATTTACAATTTGTAAGGGTGCAAGTGTTTGAAACAAATTACATGACAAACGGAACAGTTCACATAATTATGGTGACTACTGATCACAATTATGGAGAAGTATCTTCAAACGGGAACAAATACCATTAGGATTTCAATCAAAACTACTATGGCGGAGAGAGAGAGAGAGAGAGAGAGAGAGAGAGAGAGAGAGAGAGAGAGAGAGAGAGAGAATGTTATTCCTACTGTAAAAATATCACGACACTTACGTTTGTTTTTACGGTATATTTTCCTTACGAAAGATTCAAAGAAACACACATTCCACTTAGATAATCACATCCACAGGAAAAATATACCATTATTAAATATCACAAGAGTGAACTGAAGATGTAGGCAACTAAAAATTCCTCCTTTTTTGATAACGTGGAAGTAAAGTTCTCACAGAACAGTTCATCCAAATATGCTGTGATGTATTTGACCATAAAAATTGACATAATTTCCGTGGGATCGCCCAGGGTACGATTGTTCTTGCGTTAGTGTTACTATTTTTTTGTTGTTTATTTTTTTCTTCAATTTTGTGAATCTGGGGTTATTATGAAGTAAAGAAGCTAAAGTTCAGTGAACCTTAAGGATAATGACCCAAGCTGTTTGTTTATTCATGCATGTATTTACATCAGGAGAAATATGACCTATAAAACACAAAGATATAAGGCAAGCATGATTAGAATCAACACAATAACAGCTAACTGCACCCTTCACGTCCGCGTTACTTAGAGTTTCAATCCTCTTTCAAGACAAACTTGGTATTCTTTCCTAGGGCTTGAAATAAGAAAACTGAACAAACTTAAGCACTTTGCTATAGATATTTTTAGCAACAGACTAAAAAATATAAATACCATTACAACAATAGAAAGCGTTACATCTTCTATAAAAAGAAATGCATTAAAAAATAGAATTAAAGATGAACGATGACTAACCAACAAAACCTAATTGATCAAAGGCAATGCCATGGATAGAAATGCCTCTCCCTTTGAGAAGGTATGTAGATGTAATCTGCGATACACCAACAACTTGAAAAAATGTATAAACAGAGAGAAACCTCAATTCAAAATTATTTTTTCAAAATTGTTTGTGTCTTCAGGGAACATGCCTAAACACTAATAATGGGTGAACAGGGAAAATACACTTCAAAGCTTTGGTATTTCTATATAAAAAATGAGGGAATATTCCTGAAGTTCTTAATCAGTGTATGCTGGGACGGGTCTGTGGGATATCCACAAATAAAAAAGTACAAATTTTCAGGTCAAGTTGCAAGTGTGTGTGTGTGTGTGTTTTGAAAAGTGGCATAACTTGAACAGAAGCTTTTCTCGTGACACTGGCAAAGTATAGAGCCTGTGCAAGTGTCATAATACTAAAGTCATAACTTTATACGGTTTGTAGGCATTTCGACTTTAGAAAATATGAAGTATCCCAAACCATTATCATAAACAGAAGTAGAATATAGGAGTGTGATAGTTGTTGTTTAGATAAATACAATACACTTTGAAATACCCCTGCTCTGTCTTTTACTTCGGTCTTACTAGAGATCACTTTTGTAGCAGTAGAATCAGTGGTAAGAGCAAGGAATATCGTCGCTGCTGTAGAAGAAGTTCGTTAAGAAAGGGTTTAGTATTTTTGTTAAAATATTAAATTAGGAGCAGCTGGTTTCTTAAATTTGATTGAAATCCTAATGGTATCTGTTCCCGTCTGAAGATATCTCTCTAAAATTGTGATCAGTAGTCACCATAATTATGTGAACTCTTCCGTTTGTCATGTCATTTTTTTCAAAAACTTACACACTTACAAATTGTAAATCAGTCAATCGTTGGATGAAATAAAATCTTGAGTTGACGAGCTTGTAAAAATTCAAGTATCTTAGCTTTATCCTTATTTTGGCACTGCAATGTGTCACGGAAATTGTTTTCTAGCATTAGATTTACCGTTTTTCAAAAAGGAAACAAACGCACGACTTTTTCAAGAAAGACGCGAGTGACATTGCAATGTATAACCCTGCCTATGGTTAACTGTGAATTTTAAAACCAAAACATGCGTTCAGAAAAATGTAACAATGTTTGACCTATTTTCTCTCAGTTTAGACTGTCGATAGAACAAGGCGCGTTTTGGTGGTGCTTTATTATTATTTTTTTTCCCTGCCTTTAGATTTGAGAAAACTTTGCAAAATTGTTGGTAGCGTGTGGTGCGAAACACACGATATCTCTTCAATTTGGAATATACAGCAAATGTTAAGCAGTCAGTCGACAATAAATATCACACTACCTTTTCTATGATATTGATAAAATGAATGAAAACAATGAACATTTTTCACATAGAATGTATAATACCGCGAAAAATAACAGAACCAAAAATGGTGTGCTTCTTTTCTGTTTTTTTCTTTACCATTCTTTCTTTCTGTAATGCTAATTCTGTCTGCCCATCTCTCAAAACACTAGTCTCCAGACTTACTGTCACTGTGCGTGCGTGCGTACGTGTGTGTGTGTGTGTGTGTGTGTGTGTGTGTGTGTGTGTGTGTGTGTGTGTGTGTGTGTGTGTGTGTGTGTGTGTGTTAGCTTTCGCTTACACACATCGTTTGTACAAAAATGTAATAAACAAAGAAATAGCAACCATTGACGTAAACCATTTAATTTCACCGTGTAGATGTATGTCATCGTTCTCAACTTTTCTGCAAGTCACTTTTGGGGCTACTAGATTGTAAAAAATAATCTTCATGAGGTACCAAACGAATTTCTTTCTTCGTTGGTCTTGTTGGTTCTGTCATTCTATCAGATTACCACCGTTTTTTCTCTCTCAGTCTCTTAGTCTCACTCTGTATTAAAGACTGTAATGCAAATGGTATTGGATATGAGACAATCATTTCTTCAAGATCGCTAGTATAAACTTCTACTAACACATTTTGAAAAGTATTGTGTGACACGGATCGTCATTGTCGCTTGGTGTCTGGTTGGAAAAGTGTCATCGTTTCATCTTGATTATAAACTTTGACTCAGTTTTCCAAACTACTTGAACTCTTTACATTTCACGGTGTAGGTGCAAGCCATCGTTCTCAATTTTCTTGAAGTGCGTTTTTGCGTCTCTCAAATTGGCGCAATAAAATTTCAAGGGACGAACGAATTTATTTTGGGCTGAATCAGGACTCTTGGTTTTGTGACAGAAGTGGAGAACATTGATTAAGGCTCGCTCATGTCGTCTTCGAATGGATTAGAACTAACACCTCAGCTCCTCTGTGTGTGTGTGTGTGTGTGTGTGTGTGTGTGTGTGTGTGTGTGTGTGTGTGTGTGATCTTAACAAAAAAGACCTTGTCTCTACACTATGTGGATAGTATAGTGTGTGTGTTTTTCTTCTCTTCCTTCGTTTGAGTGGATAGTAGATATGGGTGTGTTTTTCTTCTCTTCCTTCGTTTGTGTAGATAGTAGAATGTGTGTTATATGCGTTCCCGTTCGTTGGTGTGAATAGTAGATATAGGCATGTTTTTCTTTAATTATAATCTTGATTCAGTATAACAATAAAATAAGAATAACAATATTTCTGAATCAAAATCAGAAATAAAAAAAATAAATATAATCTTGAATCAGTATAAAAATAAAAATGAAAATATTTCTGAATCAGACTCAGAAAAAAAATATTTCTGAATCAGAATCAGAAATAAATAATAATTCTAATCTTGAATCGGAATCAGAAATAAAAAATACATATAATCTTGATTCAGAATCATAATAAAAATAAAAACATTTCTGAAGAATAAAATAAAAATATTTCTGAACCAGAATCAGAAATAAAAATTAATTCTAATCGTGAGTGAAAATCAGAAATAAAAAAATAATTCTAATCTTAAATCAGAATAACAATAAAAATAAAAATAAAAGTATTTCTGAATCAGAATCAGAAATAAAAAATATATATATTATAATCTTGAATCAGAATAACAATAAAAATAAAGATAGTTCTGAATCAGAATAAAAATAAAAATATTTCTGAATCAGAATCAGAAATGAAAAATAATTATAATCTTGAATCAAAATCAGAAATAAAAAATAATTATAATCTTGATTCAGAATCACAATAATAATAAAAATAAAACTATTTCTGAATCAGAATCAGAAAAAATTATAATCTTGAATCAGACTCAGAATAAAAATTAAAACAAAAATATTTCTGAATCAGAATAAAAATAAAAATAAAATATTTTTGAATCAGAATCAGAATAAAAATAAAAATAGTTCTGAATCAGTATCAGAATAAAAATAAAATATTTCTGAATCAGAATAAAAAACAAAAAAAATTCTAATCTTGAATCAGAATCAGAATAAAAATAAATAATTATAATCTTGAATCATAATAAAAATAAAGATAAAAAATATTTCTGAATCAGAATCAGAATAAAAATAAAAATATTTCTGAATCAGAATGAAAACAAAAATCAGAATCAGAAATAAAATATATTTCTGTCTCATTCGTTGGTGTGGATAGTCTATGTGTGTGTTTTATGCATTCGCATTCGTTGGTGTGGATAGTCTATGGGTCTGTTTTATGCGTTCGCGTACGTTGGTGTGGATAGTAGATATGGTCTGTGCTTTTCTTCTCTTTCCGTCTGTGTGGATAGTAGGTATGGGTCTGTTTTATGCATTTGCATTCGTTGGTGTGGATAGTCTATGGGTATGTTTTATGCATTCTCTTTCGTTGGTGTTGATAGTAGATATGGGTATGTTTTATGCATTCGCATTCATTGGTGTGAATAGTCTATGTGTCTGTTTTATGCGTGAATCAGAAATAAAATATATAAATATTATAATCTTGAATCAGAATCAAAATAAAAGTAAAGATAGTTCTGAATCAGAATAAAAATAAAAATAAAATACTCTTGAATCAGAATCATAATAAAAATAAAAATATTTCTGAATCAGAATCAGAAATGAAAAATAAAGATAGTTCTGAATCAAAATTAGAAATAAAAAATATTATAATCTTGATTCAGAATAGAAATAAAAATATTATAATCTTGATTCAGAATAGAAATAAAAATAAAAATATTTCTGAATCAGAATCAGAATAAAAATAAAAATATTTCTGAATCAGAATAAAAACAGAAATCAGAATCAGAAATAAAATATATTTCTGAATCAGAATTAGAAATGAAAAATAATTCTAATCTTGAATCAGAATCAGAAAAAATTATAATCTTGAATCAGAATAAGAATAAAAATTAAAACAAAAATATTTCTGAATCAGAATCAATAAAAATAAAAATAAATATTATAATCTTCAATCAGAATCAGAATAAAAATAAATATTATACTCATTCGTTGGTGTGGATAGTCTATGTGTCTGTTTTATGCATTCGCATTCGTTGGTGTGAATAGTAAGGATGGTGTGTTTTATGCATTCGCATTCGTTGGTGTGGATAGTAGATATGGGTGTGTTTTATGCATTCGCAATCGTTGGTGTGGATAGGAGACATTGGGATTTGTTTCTTTCTCCCTTTCTTTGGTGTGTGTATTGGTCTTTGTCCCTTTAAAACTCCCTTTATCCCTATCCAGTTCATTTCACCTGCCTACCTACAGTATCACGTATTCAGGTCTGCCAGTTCAGTGATGTCACTGAAGTTAGAAACTTTGAGCTATATATATAGACTTGGGTTTTCCCCAGGTTGTAGCTATAAATACATACAAGGGTTTTTAAACAGAAATTGACCAAAAATTGTAGCTAAACATAGACCCTACCTGTTCCATTCCTCTTGTCGCTATACAGGCCCAATATTTTTGTCGCTAGACAGGCCCAATATTTTTTTGTCGCTAGACAGGCCCAATATTTTTTTGTCGCTAGACAGGCCCAATATTTCCCCATGTTCAATTCCCCTTGTCCGTAGGGTACAAAGTAGGGTCCCGTGAGGCTATAAATCTTGAGGCTATAGTGAAAACGACCAAATTTAACATAGAAGTCTACGTGAGGCTATAAATCTTGCCGGGACAATGTCGTAATTTTAGTACTACTTTTAGTCTGAACCTATGGAATCTAATGTTCCGGGATATGTTTAGTCTCCGTTGAATTCTAGGACAATTTCGTAATTTTAGCGTTACTTTTAGTCACATCCATTTTGCCGTTAGTCTTTGCCTCGATTATAGCTATTTATAGCATCATTATAATTATGCAAATTTATGAACACCGCCAACATTATTTCAGGTCTAGGTAATGCTTTATATAAAAATCTCGGGCTTGTATTAGTATATGGAGTACAAATCCCATATGTCTATAAGGTACAAAGTAGGGTCCCGTAATGCTAATTCCCATTGTCCGTGGGGTACAACCCCTCTAATTTAACATTACGGTCTACGTGTCGCTATAAATCTTGTCCGTCTATAGTCCCACCCATGTTAAAATTCCCATGTTAAATTCCCATTGACGCTATACAGGCCCAGGGTGTGCATTTGACGCTATACAAAATTCCCATTGTCCCTATATAGGCCCAGGGTGTGCTAGTAGCTATACAAAATTCCCATTGTCCCTATATAGGCCTAGGGTGTGCTAGCAGCTATACAAGATTCCCATTGTCCCTATATAGGCCCAGGGTGTGTCATTTGTCGCTATAAATCTTGTCCGTAGACAGGCCCAGAGGTCTTGTGATGCTAATTCCCATTGTCCGTAGAAATCTTGTCCGTAGGGTACAAAGTAAGTTCCCGTAATGCTAATTCCCATTGTCCATAGAAATCTTGTCCGTAGGGTACAAAGTAGGGTCCCGTAATGCTAATTCCCATTGTCCCCGTATCGCCCCACTATATTTTGGATTGACTGTTCGAATTATAAGGAAAAATTATGTAGACGCCCCCGCGTCGTCGTCGTCGTCTGCATCAGTGTGCCATATGGGTTAAAAGTCTCGGGGCAGGTTGTTGGTTTGATCTATTTATTTATACCCTATTATCTTTACGTTCATCAAATCACCAAATTATTGCGTGTGTTTTTCGAGGATGATATTAGTTAATAATGATTATAAGAAACATGTTAGAACTTGGTTGAGAGGGTAAGCATTAGGTAGGTTGTCAGCATGTTACAAGTTGGCTGTGAGGGTAGTTAGGTATTTAGACAACATTCTATAACTTGGCAAGGGATGGGCGTTAGGTAGTTAGACAACATGTTACAACTTGTCTAAGAGGGTAGGCATTAATTAGGTAGGCAGCATGTTACAACTTGACTGAGAAGGTAGGCATTAGGTAGGTAGGCAGCATGTTACAACTTGGCTGAGAGAGGGTACTCATTAATTAGGTAGGCAGCATGTTACAACTTGACTGAGATGGTAGGCATTAGGTAGGTAAGCAACATGTTACATCTTGGTTGAGAGTGTAGGCATTAATTAGGCAGGCAGCTTTATAACAACTTGAATGAGACGGTAGGCATTAGGTAGACATAAAAAACAAAGACATTGTTATAGGTTGGGGTGAAGTTGATACCAAGTTCTGTCTCTGAGACTTTTAGTTCCATATTCATAGAGTTTTATACATGGAATTATTTGGAAAAGTATTACAGTACCTGATTCCATTTTCCGTCGACCTACTTTTCATGATCGAATAATTTTTGTTATTTTTAGGTTTAACGCCATTTCTCAGCGCAAGATAGGCGATACATGGCGGCCAGTTTAACTGGTGGAGGAAAAACCCGGGAAAACCCGATAAGAACCACCGACACACGGTAAGCTACTGGCAGCTTCGCACATACCCACAATGGCCGGGCGATTTGTGACAATATGTTAACATCTTTTAGAATCCGAGTTATTACATTGACACTTATTATATTTTTTATCTTTACACTTGTGCTTATTAGGGAATGTAATAATGTTTAGAAGGATTGTTTTTTTGACACTGTACAAAGGGATTGTGTTTGGGTCAGGGTCAAAAACCAGGAAAATTTTGAGGCGGGCTTCTATTTAAAACTATATTAGTGTTCAACTTTATCCTATGGTCATGAAACCTTATACACGGAAGAATCTGGTATCGTTATAAAACAATATACAATAATTAGGCCATCATGGCCTTTTTGCTATGACTAATTTTGGTCTTGTTATTTTGATTATATATCTGGGTATATGTTAGCCTGAAGATGGCAGATGGCAAATTTTGTATAAGTCGTTATATCAAATTTTTGCACACGACAAAAGCGTCTGTGAAAACGCTGTATGGGCAAATGTTGCCTCTACAGTACGCATGGGTAAATTCGTCCAGTGCATAGGCCAGATAAGCGATTTTTAAAGCCACAACCTATGATATAAATTAACAGATTAAACAAGGTCACGGGCCGAATCCGGTCCACGGGCCGAATTTTGCCCAGCCCTGCTGTTCAGTAATTAATCTTATTACCGTACCAACACATCACGTGATCGATTTTAAGTGTAATTAACATATATTTTATATCAGAACTTTTGTGGATATAATACGAGTCTTTCCGACTGTTGATTTGTCCATCTGTATATAGGAGATCATAGTACGAGAAACCTTAGCTTGTTACAATTAATATGAAGGAAAAGCCGGTTGTAGATGATTAAAAGTAACTTCTGTCCAGCAAGCAACGTTGGTAATAACGTATTTGATACTAATAATGTTTCTCATCTCATCAGTTTTTCATATTAAATCATTTCAGCTATTCGAGATTTGCTGTCCACTGACAGCTCTTGTACTAAACTTGGCATTACAATTGTTAAAGCCTATACCATATTGTGACTTTGCTGCAATGTCTAGTGTACGCATAATTTTATAATTGTATTATCAGTAAATCGTCTTTAATTTATAAGTATCCTCAAAACTGTCGTGCGAGTTTATGTGATATTAAGATGATTAAGAAATATATACTTTTTCTTTTTTTT
>JAECUM010019796.1:0-36960 GCA_016617855.1 Megalonaias nervosa
ATAAAACTGTAAACTGATCAGGCAAGATATGTGAGCAGCTGCATATCATAGCAGAAGGTACTTCGTTCAGTTCTTTTGTATGTCACGATTGTCAATAATCGCGAATGTTAAGGTATAGCGCTACATGACTTCGTAGTGATGAATATGACGTATTCATGTATATAGTTCATATAGTTTTCTACACTGGATTCTACGGTGTGTCGAATAGGCCACGTATAATCAAAGAGTTCACACATTTTCTACAATTAGTTATATTCATATTTGTCGTGATTTAGTGGTTCTTCATTTGTGGACCGCTCCGATGGCCTAAGTGGTTTGAGCGTCCGCCTTGGATGCGGACGGTCGAGGGTTCGAATCCCGACCGGGTCATACGAAAGACTTATGAAAATGGTACTTGCAGCTGCATCGCTTGCGCTCAGTATTAAGAGGTTAGCGTTAGGACTGGTCGGACTGATGAGAGGATAATATTACTGGGTGGGACATTATGTTGCATTTTTGCGGTATGATGCCCCACTGCTAGACAGAACTATAAGCTGTCCCTCTCCAGGCTTTGTAGCGATATGACTACAATCGTTAAACCTACGATAAAAATACAAAAGCACTAAAACACACTGTATTTGTGATAAATAGCTATTTATGTTGTTTAGTGTCAGACATTTGAACACTGGGTAAATTAGTTTTATCTGTGTGTAGTGTAGTCATCTGCAAAAACATTGCGTGCTTTAGAACGCAGGATACAAGGAAGCAGCTTAATGTGGCTGGTGGTCCACATAACGGGAAAATATTCGACCAAAGTCTTACATTGACATGAACCCATTAATATGATATCAAGAAAGTGTTTCGAGATTTAAATTCAAGATTAATTAATTAACAAAGTATAGAAATCTAAATTACCAACTGCGGTATAATAGATAGATGTACAGGACGTATAGAAAGACATGTGGGCAGGGAATATGAAAATATTCCAGACTGTTCATGGTGGGGACCATCGTAATATTTGGGACGAAGATTGTGTCTTTATTACTATCAATATCAACATACATGCAGAATTGTGTTATTGGATACATCATAAACATCGGCGTATTGCCAATACAGGCCTTCCTGTATTTATTAGGAACTTCTGTCAAGGTGATTTAGGACTGACTAGAATCCATTTTTCTTGTAAACAGTACATACAGAACAACAGTTCATAATCAATTTCTCAATTTGTATACAAAATCCACTACTCCTCGCCACTAAATGGATTATTCATAAGTGTCACTGGTATTTCGTTTTTAAATACATATAGACTACATATTGATGTACACTATATCAAGGTCTGTGGACAAAAAGGCATGGAATTTGTTTTGTTATACAGGGCAAGATCAGGTCAAGTGTTTGGTGGGGGTGGGGGTGGGGTGGGGGGTCAAAATTTCCAATGGGCCCTGGCTTTCCTCGAATGGGCACCAAAGCGAAAGTCTGTGTATCTATTTACTCAAAGTGTGTCTAATACCCAATACACGTGTTCAAGATTAAAACGATGGTCAAATTTCTAGTAGCAAGTGACTGTACTTTTATGCGTGTGTGTAAGATTTCTTTTAGCGGGGGGGGGGGCAGGAAACCCCAGACACCCAACCCACCCCACCCCCGATCCGGCCCTGATTATAAGTTATTCTTTCACACTCTCACTGCTAAATGTTGCAACATACTTTATTGAAAGAAATGGATCATCACTAGTACCATAATTTGTACTATTTTCTTAGCAATTTTAGTACCAACCCCCACCCAACTCTACTGAATTGTTCATTGCCTATAGTCCTTAATGCTTGGGTGATAATACTAAAATACTTGATAAAAATCTCCATAACACGAACGTTTCTTAGTTGTGTTAGAAGAATTCTCCGCATATAGAACACATGATGTGCTTATTGAAAGGTTTTCATTTCTTTTAGGCTCTTTAATAGTCGCAAAGGCGACTTAGCTTATTAACCTACCGTATATACTCGATTATAAGTCGACTCTAACTGCAAACAGCAGAGATCCTGATCTGCTGTAGTATAATGCGCCTGCATATCGTGTTCTGTGTTGCTTGCTCTACTGATTACTCCTAACAAACTGCACAGACTCAGATATGCAGCCGTATCATGCGCCATCAGATCTAAGCCTGTGCAGTTTGCAGTTGGATTCTACTTATAAGCTACGACAGACGGTAATAAACAGTAGTTCACACTGGGAAAGCGAAACTGCGTGAATACCCTACCATGTAGATTACTATTTCTTTGCACGATTTTTATAGTGTAATCTAGCGTAATTTACCCCTACAAATGAAACGACGGACACGTATATAGCATGTCAATTCTTTTCTATGACGAGTGCGGAAATAATTAACAAAAGGAAAAATATCGGCAATGGTGATTATATATGTAGAATATAATATTGTACATTTCATACATTAAAATGTTTCTCAGCTAAATACGAATTGGAAACAAATAATGTCTGAGAAAATGCACCATATATGTCTTCAGTATATGCAGCTGTTCTATACAGATGAAGTTTTCATTTTTTTTTTTTTTAAAAACTCATTTACATGCAGGACTTACGTTCCACCTTGGCCTATCGTCTGTTGAGAGTACTTCATAGATCGTTTCATCCAACAGATCGGGTAATAACTTAAGCGCTTTAGAAATTAGACTGCTGATATCTGGAATCCGGTTTTACTCCTATCAATGAAAAGATGTTTAATAAATTATGTATACATTCACGTAATGTTCACGTAGGTTGAACACGCGTGTTTGAGAAGCAAATGGAAAATGACACAGAATCTGTAAACTCCTATTCTTATAATGCTCTGACAAAGTTTCAAAATATACTGTTGGATTTGTATCAACATTATACAGTGCTAGACACTTCAAACGTCAGACATTGTTCTTTATAAAGGTGCAATATCCTGTCCTATCTCATATTTATCCTCTTGAGTGTTATGTTTATTAGGATCTGTCTCTTTGAACAGCTTCCCACCCACCCGTCAAACCATGTCACGTGACTCGTCATACGGTCATTGGCAGCATTTCCCAGCTTGAGAAAAATGATCTTTTTAGTGGAGCAGACTTGCGTGATCTTGCATATTTGGAAAACTTGTAGTTGTTTTGTTTCCTTTAGTTCAGTGCTAAACCTTCACCCAATGCATTCCATTAGGTTTGAAGATATTCATGCATTATATATGATTTACGTGTTGCCCATCAATATTACGCTTTCGCTTATTTGCGATACCTTAACACTGGGGTGAAGCATGTTGTGAGAAATGAAATTCAAGAGAGTTCAAAGGTGACGGTAGAAAACTTATTATGAAAATAAGCCCTGCTAACGATTGCAGATTATGAAGAAAGGGTGAATATTACATTTTATCGTAAACGTAACATTTTAAAGACAACAGATAACTAAAGAATATTTTGAATATCTGCTTTCTGATCTGTTAGGCTCATTTTAATGTACTTCTCCAGAAAAACCAAGAGAACGCATTCGATTCTGATTAGTTGTTGTTGCTGTTATTATTGATATTAAAAATTTCTTATTTAAGAAATATTGCATTGTTCATAGTTTTTATCATTGAGCTTCTCACTGTTACAGTCCTTGTAACCTGTACGTGTCAACAACGTCTGTTTTTATCGTGTCATATATAGTTATTGAAAATAAACAAATATAAATTATAAATAATTCCTTTTTATCGCTGAGGTATACTCCTTGATTCCGTTGGTATCTTTTGTTTAGGGGGCAGGGGCCAGTTTTTATGTACAAATTTAATGCCGCAATCAGTGACCTAGTACAAAAAAATCATATAAAATCAAATACACAAGTGAGGTCAAGAAGGTCCATATTTTTAGATACCTACATTAAAACAAAGCATAAGAATATTATCCACTTGACCAGAGAAGTCAGTGGCAGTTCATAGCAGAAGAAGTTTATGCACCCCAGCCCCAAATTTATACCTGCAATTTTCATGTCCGAAGGTCATTTTTGACACCATGTGATGCTCACAGTGCAACACAAGCCCTTTTCCTAGATGACAATTCTGCAAAACAGTGTGTGCTAAACAGGCTGATGCAGTTGAAAATAGTTGTCATTCAAGCCGTTTTTGAGATATTCTACTTGCCCCAAACCCATGTGTTTACTGCTATGGGAGGCTAGCTCTTCTTCCTAGCCAACTATTGGTATTTCACTATCAACATACTGCAGAGTAACTATGGAAGGCTTACATGTCTGACATCAATTTCAAGAACAACACAAGCCCGAAACACCTAGTTCACAAATATATCCATATCTTTAATTAGTAAACAATAATAGTTGAAAAAGTCACACCATAGCCTTAAGTTAAGAAATTTGCCAGGGGCCAATTTACGAAACTGTACCCTGCCACCTCAACGTTCAAAGCTGTCAAACCCAGTGTGCAATGGGCTAAGAATATCGCGTGGCGAGAGTAATTTCCCCTCGCCAAAATCAAAATCCCACGCTTCTAAATTTAGCGACATAGGAAAGGATATCTAACGGCTGAAATCGCCATCATTTTTGTGTGAAAGTTTGTGTGATCTGGTATTTGCGAAAATGAGCTTCAATGAAAGTAAGTTTGTTTTTGTCCCATTCTGACTCATTATAACAAGCTTTGTACATATCATCCCAAAGTATTGGACACGGAACATTCGCGGTAAGGTCAATTGTAAATTAGTTATTTACGCCCTTAATTTGAAATCGGTGAACATGTACATTATAATGACAATGTTGTTAACATACGGAAAAGAATGGATAGGATGCGTGTGTAGGAAAAAAAAAGAGATAGTAGAAATTGTGATAAGATTCGTCAGCCTGGTGGTCAGCCAATCTATCCAATTTGTCTGCTCCCTCCCATACCCTCTCGGTACACTGTCAGACAGATGAAGACTGGCGTTGTCTTAAGCACACTGTTTTGAAGTCTAGTCACTAAAATACGCTCATTTGTTTGTGTGTACGTTGACGCCGAAAGAAACTTGGCTGGAAAGTCTTCGGGTTAATCTTTCTATACTCGTCATTGCTAGTGAATTACATTGGCAAAGGGAGAAGATGGTTCGAAACGTTAGAGTGATATGATTGTTTACATGCGCTTCTTTGATCTTTTATTTGTGTTTGGGGGTTATTTTGTTGGTGTTTTCTTATTAAAGATCACAGTTGTGTGTTATTAATAAAAATATGACGATTGACAATATCAGTTTTTGATAAGTTGTGGGAGAACATTTGATAGGCGGGGAATGACCCTACATTTAACAGCCACAAACCACACCCACACATCAGCCACCATTCGCCAGTTACCAGAGATAAATGAACTCGCAAAATTCGCGCGTTCTAATCCTTGTCACTATTTGTTTTTACTCTAAAATGAAGGTACCAAAAATAGTTCCCCGGTGCAATGCTCCGGGAGTTGTGGAGGGGTCTAAAACAAAGCTATTTCATATATAAGAAGATTTTTTTTCTAGGATGTTTGATGTCCATTAATGATATTTAGGACTCCATGTACGAACCCACAACATTCTGGAATCAAATAGAAATATGAAGTGATGTTTAGGTATCATTTTTTTTTTCATGATCATCATCATCATCATCATCATCATCATCATCAGTTACTAGTTTTATGTATGAAAAAGTGCTTTGAAATGAGTAAAGAAGTCTCTCACTATAAAAGAAAATGTGCAATCTGTAAACATGTAAACAGCAATACCATTCGAATAGTTCCTTCAAGACCATTTCAGTGTAAATGAATATGTGTAGTAGAATGTTTAATGTATATAGTAGAATGTTTCATATATATATATGACCGGTATAAATGGTGGAGGAAGAACGCGGGAAAACCTCGGAAAGAACAACCGACCCACGAGAAGCTACTGGCAAGGTTTCTCCCATACCCACATTGGTCGAACCCGAGATTCGAACCCACGCAGACAGAGGTGAGATGGCAGTGATCCGCAACGGTGAGCGCTTTAGACCACTCGGTGCCCCGTATATATTGTAATAAATTTGGAGTATGCGCATTTGGTTATAGCGCCCCATTTAAGGAATTCTTAGATTTGTGTGATTACATGTTTAATTATTGGAATTCGGTGCAATGGAAATATTCCTTAGCCCGAAATAATTAGCTAATTACTAGAAGCAAACGTCACGGAGTGAAGTGTTAGTGATTTTCCATGATGCCATGGTTCACTTGTAGGGAATTCAGGTCCAAACCACATGAGTGTCCCTGGAGAACCATAGTCCCTATTAAAATGTAGTGGCGTACATTGGTGGTGTAACTGCAGTGGCAGTATTTACGGTAGGAGACCGGTAAATTACTCAAAGGAATAAACAAGAAGGGACTCGGCAGATACCGGTTATGTCGCCATGATGGCAAATGTGATGCAGTTGTACTGGCGTAAAATGTGCCTTGAAACCATGAATTGACTGGCCTAAGGTGGCGTAGTTAAAATAGTTCCCTGTGTTAGGGGATAGTTGTAGAGTTTCTACGGAGCAGCAGAGAGGGTGAACCCTACAACTTTGTACGGTTGGTCCGTTTTCAAAAATAAAGGTTCCTACGAAGGCTGAAAACAAGGTCAATAACGTAAAACCGAAGCCGTTAACGGAACGCATTTCCATACAACGGAAAACATACCGTAATAACGAAATCGTGTGGGTTCGTTGACATGTATTTTTCAAATTTTAGGCGTGTTTTGTTTGCCTGCCTCCCCCGCATTCGTTGTCGTCCACCCTCGTTGCTGCTGTAATTAAACCATTATTATATCAATAATTATCGGTGAAGTTCACTCAGCTAGACTAGCTCGAGAGCGACTAGAAGCAATCAAAAAATATCTGCCCGTGAGAGATTCTGTTAAACAAAAATTACAAGCGCGTCAGGAGTCTCAAGTGGACTCTGCAGAATCCGCAGAAGAATTATTTAAACCTATCACAAAGACTACTAAAGGTCTTAATCCCGCGTTGGAAAAAAACCGCTGAAGCAACTGGAAAAATAGCAGAGCGAACTAAGAAAACAAAAATAGGCTGAAATAGGTGAAATAAAAGAACGTATACCAGAACATGAACAAGAAACAGAGCCAGAACATGCAAGAGAAAAAAAATTGATCCGGTCTATAAATTTACTGAAGAAGTTATTAATGAAATCAGGAACGCCAAGAACGTAGGCCGCTTAGCTGTAAACGCTGTGAAAAGTTATGTTAATTGAAAAAATATTCTAAAACCCGAGTTCGCGAATGATAAAATAAGTCGTGAAAATTGGTATAAATGGATATTTCGCATACACTACAACGTTGATCGGGCTCGAAACAACGATACGAGATATATTGAATTTAGTCGTGCGATAGATAAATATCTTGACTGGATACAACTACCACCAGAACAATTACAACCAATGATAAAACAACAACAACAACAATTACAACAATCAAAACAAAAAGTAAAACAACAACCACAACAGAAAAGAGCGGGCAGTCCAGTATCCAAGGAGGAAGAATGGCAAGACGCCCCCAGCGCAACTGGAAGCGGTATAGGTACCAGGGGAAGTGGTCTTATTCCTTGTCCCGGTAACGTCCTTGTCGACGTAGACAGATTAGAAGTCCTTATTGGTGGAAAACGAGCCGGTAATTACTCCCCAGAAATCATCAACGAGATAACATCAATTTGTCAGCGATTATTTACCGGCGGTATCATGGACGCTAATGTTTACCGGGAACTCATCGATGAAATTGTCGATGATTACTACAGCGATTAAACAGCTAAATATAAGAACTATAATAAGATGATCATACATAATGCTCAACGTGCCCCGGTCAACGTCAGGGTGATAAATTCCCGATTACCAATTTATAGTGCAATTTACGGTGATGGACTAGGTAATGTTGTCCAGGGTCTATTTAGAAGGTTAGCTCCAAAAGCAATCCCGATTGCAAAAAAGCTCGGAATGAAAGCTGTTGATGTTGTTCGTGAAAGAGTTATCAGCGCCGCCGGTAACATTGCCAGTAAAGCATTCTCGGCAATCCGGGATAGACTAACACAAATAATACGCAGACCGCAAGTGGTCCGACCTCAGCCAGTAAAATTACCCAGCACCGAAGTGATGCCTGCGAGTGTTAGTAAAATAATAAGTCAAGCTGCAAATCAAAAACTAGCAGCGTTGGCTGGTGAAAAAGAAAAAAATATAACTGCTAGTCTGGTAGCAGGAAGTGGTCTTGGTGTAAGACAAACACGGTAATAATAAAGATGTTCAAGCGTGTAACTGATCCCGCACTCGACATGGATGCACCAGTACTCAAGGATGAGTCTGTGGGCGATTATCAGTATCATTCTTATGACGCACGAGAGCCTAATCAGCGTGGAAAAATCGAATTACAGGTTCAGGATACAAGCAGATATTTCCTACCCGCTGAAGCATTCATGGAAGTACAAGGTAGACTTTTGCAAGCAGATAGTAGAGCATATGGAAGTTTAGATCGACCTGGTTTTGTTAACATTGGTATTATGGCGTTATTTAAAAGCGCCACATACATGACTGACAGAAGACACATTGAATCATGTCTGGAAAACATCGATATAGCACAACGATACTTGGCCTTGCAAGATACAGCGATGATTACTTGAGATCAGCTGTTGCGTCAATGATGTTTGCAAAGGATACAACTGATCATCCAGATGGCAACAACGTAACAATGAATGCAGCTGGAACTGAAGTTGCATCAATGAATCAACATTTCAGCTTGGGATTTGCAGCATGCAGATTGATGTTAAATGATGAAGAATTTTCATGTGATTCCATTGTCGCATATATTTGGATGCTGAAGAAATGTCAGAAAGGTTATTCTTGGAGCCAAGCATACAATTGTACTTGTTAGAAAAGACAACGGCAGTGATGCAATCTGGCGACCCGCCGCAAATCCTGCAGGTATAGTAAGACTAACAAAACTTTCGTTGTGGATGCCAGTAATGACTCCATCAATCGCCGAAGAACAACGGTTGCTCTCTTTCTTGAATCAAGGTGGTAAATCAACGCTGTCATGGTAGACGATGACCACAGACAGTATTACCAGTGATGTTATTGGTTCATTTGTGTGGCCAATTGCATGACGGCAAGGTATCTCTGCGCCGCGACATGTATTCGTCGCATTTCAGGAAAATGCACGAGATAACACACAAACACGAAGTCCAATGACAATTGACAAGCTTGGAGTCAGCGAAGTTTCGCTGAGGATAAATGGACATCAGGAACCATCCGAGGAAGTGTCACTGAATTTTGATCATAATCATGTAGCACGAGCTTATCATCGGTTAATGACATTTATGGGGCGTGATTAGAATGTTGATACTGGTTTGCAGATATCTCAGCGTGAGTTTGCAACGTTGTATCCAATCTATTATTTTTCGTTGGAACATTTAGATTTATTCAGGCAATCTATCGTTGATATACACTTCCGAGCTCGTGTAGGACGATCCACCAGTTATTCCTGGTGGTTATAGAGTAATCTCGTTTATATTCAGCGATAAAACGATGCTACTTGAAGATGTTGGTGGTCGCATGAAAGTCGTTGATGCTCCCATGGAAAACATGCAATCGATCCCCTAATTTAAAAATCAGGAAGATATTATAAATGTCATATCATCATATTAAGTTACTCTGACTCCTGGTCAGATTAAAAAACTGCAGTCAGCGTCCAAAGATAACTGTGGACAACAATATCGTTAAAGTAAGGACAAATCTCAGTTGGTCCGAATAAACTATCGCTGACAGAACGTCAACTCAAGCATTTCAACGCGGCCAAACAATCAAAGAAAGGTATACGAGTTAATCTTTCCACGAGTGCTATAAGCCATGCTGTCAAAACCGGTGGAATATTTCCGCTGCTCGCAGCTATACCAAGAATAATAGCCACAGCTGCTCCCGCGGTTGCAAAAGCTGCAGCGCTCGGCGCAGTTGGAACTGCCGCTGGAATGGCATTTAAGAAAGCAACAGGAAAGGGTTTTACAAAAGGACGGGGTCTAAGACTACCAGGGACGCTACCGCGGCACTGAAAGGGATTAAGACTGCCCGGGACACATCGTTGATGCCTCCCATGTCAAATTTTGATTTACTTTATGCTGCTGCGCGATTAAATATTAAAAACTTCAGAAGTGTTTTTATGCGTGATCGGTTGCCGCGTAAACCAAATCGTGTTGAAATCGGTAGTATTAATCTTGATGGACAATCCTGTCCAGGTACTCATTAGGTTGCATACGCGATTGATCCACGTGAAATTGTTTATTTGATTCGTACGGGTTAGCACCACCAAAGGAGTTTTTACAGTATGTGAGCACAGTACGAAGTACAGCGATGCAAAATATACCAGTGTGGTATTCAACGTTACCAACACGAAAAAACCGACCCACCAAGATGTTGTCGTGAAGCACTTGCTGTACTCGACGCCGTATCGAAATCGTCAGCGCCTCCTCATAAAGTCGAGCACGCGTACGCTAGTATACAAGTACACCGTTTTAAACAACCATTAAATGTATAATGGTAGATATTTACGGAAGATCAGCTAGAAGTAAAACCCAACAAACGCCAGGTGAAGATCTACTCAAGAAAGTAACAAAACAAATCAGCGATGAATTATCTGACCTGCTAAATCTTGCCAACGTTGATCCCGGTGAACTTGTTGTATTTCAGAACCGACAAGGAGAATTAATGACGAGTAATATTTCAATCAACGATATCATTGTTCGTAACAGAGCAACACGAGAAGGTCTTGTTGCCGTGCATGACCGAGAAAGAAGTCTTGTTCCAAGTTTTGTTTCTCCATCGTCGATCCGAGATAGTATATCCGAACGATTGTAAAAGTCCGGTGATATAATGACCGGCAACATCAACATGAACAACAATACAATTACCAACGTGGGAAAGCCAACAGATAATCTCGACGCTGCAACGAAAAAATACGTCGACGATATGACGACGCCGTTGTCGGCGATCAACAATAATATTACCGCGATTAGATCTGAATATAATAGTCACATACAAACGTTTCTGAATTTTCGTAGAAACGTAAACAGAGCTATTAATGAATTTTTTGGAAGTTCAGCGGTTATTGACATTAAACACACCGACATAAACGCGAGACTCAACGATATTATCAGTGGAATTCCTGATATCGTTAAAAAACCTAATCTCGTTAAAATTCCTCACCAGCAGATCATCCAACAAGTACACACGGTATCATCAGGATCATCAACGTGGACTCCGCAAAATAATTCTATCAAACATACCGCGGAAGTAACTGATGTGTACAGGCTGTCCGTGTTCAGCTCTGCAAAATTCAGGATATTTACCACGTATCCGTGGCGTCATTCAACCAATAATTTTTCTGGAACCGTATCAATTATATTAAATAAATATACCGAAGAAACGTTTATACTGGAACCATCTGATAAAAAATTAACCTTAGCGTCTTACTGGTGGTGTCTGGAATTCGTCGCCGAAACCCCTCAATTAATTACTTGATAGCAATATAATGATTGACGCTAACCAACACAGATACAATCAAGTATCTGAGTGTCAAACCAAACTGAAAAATATCATCGACGCGTACACGATAGAAATAAAAAATTATCGCAGACGCGTAGTTGTCATCGACGTAGTTGTGTATTCGGCGTTAACGGTTGTCGCGTCCACTGGTGTGCTACTGTCCGAGGTAACAATGATGTCGAAGGCAGTTGTAGCAATTTGTGTTTCGGTCGCAACAACATCGCTGGTGTTCTTAATATGATCGCGAGAAAAATATCGACGTGCACAAACGCAAAATTACACGAGTACACAATAAAACTTCACGCGGCGATGTCAGCGTACTCAAAGCTATCATCGTTGATTTCGTCATATCTCAGCGATGGAATATTACCCGATAACGTGTTCGCAACGATAATTAAGATTTACAACGAGGCATTAACAGATGAATCTGATTTTAAATCAGGAATAAATGTTAATGTCAACAGCGACTGCGTCACCGTCGGAGTTGCTGCAGACGATCGCTACTAATACAGCACCGATAAAAACCACGATGATATCAGCGAGTTCAAATAGTCCTGAATTCAGTGTTGTTTTTCTAACTGCGATACCCGTGTCCGAAATCGCACTGGCACAATTACGAGTTTAACATAGTTGGCCGAACATCAGGTCAAAATCGTTTGGTGGATTACAACCAAACAACTCATTATTATTTGCAAATAAAAACCTCCCCGATGGAACTCCAGATTGGCAGGTAGTCAGTATACTCAGGGGTAGTTATCAAATCAAACAGATCAACGAAGAATTATAGCGCAGAATTAAATCTATCACTGGCCGCGAATCCAAGATAGCTATTACTGTTCACTAACCAATGCTGTCATACACGATTGAAGTATCTTCACCAGATTACGCCGTAGATATTTATCAGTCATCGATCAGAACTTTACTTGGTTGGCCTGAGGTTCCACCGGTTTATGTCGGACCACCAGAACCGAACAAAAATGATTTTCTCACAACCGAGCGAAAATTTATAAAGCTTCCAGAATATCATAATAAATTTACTTGGTTACATACTGAAATCCAGATTTTATTTATATTGATCACGATGGTACAAAAATTCCCAAATATAATTATGCATTAACTAAAATCATCAAGGAAGGAGATCAAATAAGAGAGGTAGTTTATGAAGGGCCGTTTATATTATTATCCATCTCGATTAATTCTGAATACCATAATAAATTTGCCGATTTACAAAATCTCTTTTCATCGTTGTCACAATATTACAAGGATGATAGAAAACAGCAGATTATTGAAATGATACAAACATTTAAATAAAGTTATATCAGATCTATGTATTATTAATCGGTCTATTATTTTAAATGCAATCAATTTAGAAAAGAATCCAAACTTTGTAAGCAAACAAGAGTTTTCTTGATCGTTATAAAAAAAAACAGAAAACAATTACCAACATTTGTGGTACCAGAATTTGACGTAGACATATTAAAAAAGAGAATCAGCAATGTCATCGATGATGTTTTTCCACAGTTACTACAATCATGGAGAAAAGTAGCTCCGCCGGCTAATATTCTCAAGCACAATAACGATCCGTACCAGGGTGGCAGACACATAACGCCGGGCATAGTAAATATAACATCGACGATCGCGGTCAGTCTTGGTTGTGATGCCGTCGATGGCAGTTGTTAAGTAGATTTACAGCGATCCAATCAGGCCCAGCAAGGATACATTTTATATTCGTTTACCCCTCAAGTACCCCCAGGGTATTTGATTGTATCAGAACGAATCAACTTTGTTTATCTGCGCGTGCATAATCCACTGTTATCAATGATAAATTTCAAACTTCCTGATCAGTCTGGACACCTTTTGGATTTGAGAGAAGAATCATTAAATGTAAGTCTGTATGTGCGTTCGTAGAACGTCGCTCATAGAGCGTCATTGTAGATCTTGTGTTCGTAGCACGTCATCGTAAAAAAAACCCCTAAAGATCTGTCAAATTATCTGAATCTGATTATGAGTAAATGTTATCAGAATAAAAATAATCTGATTCAGAATGAATATTATAATCTGATTCTGAGTAAATATTATAATGATTCTGAGTAAATATTATTAGAATAAGAATAAATCTGATTCAGAATAAATATTAATCTGATTCTGAGTAATATTTTTTTCCTCGTTTGAAACGATCACGCTTGTTTAGTCACTTTCACTTTCACTTTCACTGTGGGACGAGTAGCCTTTCCCCGCGGCGCTGTTTGCGGACAGAATCGTTCTCAACTGTCTTACACGAGCGTTCACAAGTCTTTTTGTTTCGTACTCGTGAGATAATTCTGACCTAATTTTTTCGATCACGGCTGCAACAGGAACAAATAATTTTACCTACGCGTCTGTAACCGCCGCGAGCGACTGTAACATTGATTGTTGAATCATTTTTATGAATCTGTAATCGGCTGGTAGTGTATATCTGTGCACGGATTTTCGAAATTGTAATGATTCAAAATCACACATAATTTTTTCAGGATCAAGTTCATCAGAAATTTTCACACCGTATTGTTGTAATTCCTTAAAAGCAACAATTGCAGCGCTAATATTTTCATGATTCATGATATAATAAATATTTATTTAAAATAAAAACAAATATTTCTGAATCAGAATAAAAATAAAAATATTCCTCGTTGAGGAATATTTTTGCAGACGGCACAAACATATAAACTTGATTATAGTATTTAATTATATGGACGGCACAAGCATATGATTTTAGTATTTGATTATATGGACAGCACAACCCCCATGTGAACCCCTAGGTTGCCAGACGACATCCTTGCAGGTCCAGGAGGGTACATATAAACTTAATTCTATGGTCTTAACTAACTTAATTCTATGGACTTACCTAACTTAATTTTATGGACAGTACAGATACATATAAACTTAACTAACTTATCTAACTTAATTACTTGGACAGCACAAATACATATAGTAGCATATTTACAGCAATTATGCACAATGATACCCCCCCCATGTGGATCTCCTAGATTGCCAAACGACATTCTAGGAGTTCAGAGGGTGACGAAACAGACACAACCCCATGTGAATTTCTAGATTGCCAAAAGACAATCTAGGAATTCAGAGGATGATGAAACAGACACAACCCGCATATGAACCCCTAACCTACCAAACGATATTTTAGCAGGTTCAGAAGGCGATCCGTATTTTTTATGGACTAAGGGACAGCACAACACATAACCTATCTCTAAGGGACAGCACAACAGATAACTTATCTCTAACGGACAGCACAACACATAAACGGGGGCCTTCTCTACGTTCAACAGATGATGCACCCCCCCCCATAATCAACTCCTAGGGAGTGGAAAAGTGCACCCACCACGTGGTGATATGGTGGGAAGGTGTATTTGTTTGTTGAACTTCGAGCAATGAGGTCGCGGACCCCAGTTATTAGAAACAATGGCTTTATTTTAATTTCATATACGTTTCAGGTGAATAAACTATAGTATGGAGTTATTTTAATTTCGCACACGTTTCAGAAGTTACCTATGCTTGATAGACATAAAATACCTGTATTTTATTTCTGCCTGATGTAGTTGGAAACAGATGTTGCGTGAGTGTAAGATCTAAAAATAACTTACCTGGAATTTCACACACACCTACACACGCTTAACTTACCTGAATTTGCACGCAAAATAATCTGAATTATAAACCCTCCCAATGATATTATGATGTAGCACAACTTATGGAGGGTAAATATCCTTCTCTGTTACAAATCACTGACTACAGACAATTACGACACACAAAAAAGAATCGCAACAGTAATGCAATGTCATGCAGTAACAAGCGGGACAACTGGTTAGTTACTCTATCTCGACTGAGTTATATCGCTTAATCATCTAATACAATATTAAGAAGTTGACGCGTATTGAAACGTAATTCTCTGTTCGACTTTCTTTGAAAATGCCGATTTTCTTATATTATCCGCGATATACTGTATCGAACGCGGGGTAATGTCAAAGTATTTAGCTGCTGCACTTATCGAATGAAATATTATTTCTTCGCCTGTCTCTATATTTGTAGATTTAACAACTTTCGGAAATTTACTATATTTTCCAGTATTTCCGAATTTGCAATTCTGGCTTTGTGTAACAACTCGCAAGTTATTTAAAGAATTATTTTTCCGCTCTCGATCAGTATGATAGATCACGAGTCCGTCTTTGATCAGTCCATGAAAACATACGAACACGAACCTGTGATAAATAACATTTTTTATTTTCACCACGAAACATGAGATAACCAATATTAATGACAAAGCCGACTGGTTTTTTAATCGACAGTGCCTGATGATACCATTTCGAGATGCTTCATAATTTTTAATGGTGGGATGTGTTACAAATTAAGTTTGCTCCATTTATATAATAACAATATTTGTCAAAATTGTTATCTTCAAAATATCGCAAGATAGTCTTCGGCGTTTTTATTGGGAGACTCGATATATTTTATCATAATATCATTTCAGCTCTCTGTATTTTTTACCACCGCAACGCACACACATCCGTGTTTCTCCTCGTACACCAACACCGCATCGTAAACACGGTTTTGGTCCTAGACTTCCACGTCGGCGACCTTGCATGCTTTGTTACAAAGAGCTGTAAATCCTATCATGAGCCAATTGCTTTTATTCCTTGCTTGTATCATTATATATATATATATATATATATATATATATATATATATATATATATATATATATATATATATATATATATATATATATATATATATATATATATATATATAAAGTTTAATTAAACATATATTTGCCTTAATTATATCATGGAGGAGTTTACGAGATTATCCGCAATTATGCCTCCCAGAGCCAGACTTGATCAAAACCTAAATTTAGTTTTTCGATGCAAGATCTGGCGCTGATAAACTCGGATATAACTGATCGTATCTGTAAAGCCAAGAAAGAATTTCGCGACGATGGTGCAGCTTATACATGGTCAACATTTAGAATCAGCGGCGTCTTCGATGCTAAAATGAATGATTCGCACGCAGGAAACATCATTAACTATTTCGATGATCATCAATATATTATTCTGATAAAATTTGTTGTACAGACAGACGACGACGTTTGGATTATCCTTGACAAACGTGACCCTGTCCGTGTACACACTGGAAATAGCATTGTCATGTTAAATAAAAATTCCAAACCAGGAACTCTGACTGGTATTGATAAACCATTATTATGAACGAGCGTATCCTGTGACCGCAGTTGTTTATGCGATATATCCGCGCGATGATAAAACTAGCGTTGATGATTTCAAAACCGATGAAATTGTCTCGCTTAAATTGTGTAGCTGAGTGAGTTACAGAGCACTTCGCAAACGCGATACGTGGAAATGGTTTAACAGATTTGCGACGTGGAAAAATAAACACATGGGCGGAGGCAGTTAAAAACACTGGTGCGTCTATCAAACACGTTGCTGAATTAAAAAAAAAAATAAGATTTCCGGTCACGGTGAAGACATTAACCGGAGAGATTTTATACGCGCCGAAATATACAAGAAATGGAGCTCCTATAAGGATCATTGATCATAACGCACATGCATGGATGTCCGCGGTGACAATATTTCCACGAGACAGAACTATCAAATTTTATAGCGATTATATATTTGATTTTATCAACGATATCAGTAAGAGTGACCCTGTATTCGTGTAGTTATTTCAAAGTTTTGAATCCGTAAACTATGATCAGTTTGTAAGATCTAATGGCGATAATTAGCGTGCAGAATTTCTCCACGAGGAAATGAAAAATCTTGCGTTGAAATACACGAACGATAATAACGTTATCGAACAATTACTGAATAATTGTTTTACCGTTCCATCAGTTGCTGCCCACGCTGCTCAGGAGAAAAATTCATGGTCACCTACAAGATCGGAATTTCTTGTTGATGTCCAGCGCAGCTGTATCGAATTTGGACTCGGCGGATTGTGGAATACCGAATACGATTTTAAGGATGTTATCTCGGTTGATATGGTAGCATCTTACCCTGGAAGTTTTCTTGGGTATCGAGTGTTCTCGATACTTTAAACGATTCGGATATCCAACACACGAGATGACCAGAGTTGCGATAAATGGACCCTTACCCGATTTTGATCTGACTGGATTCGCTTGTTTAGAGTCATTCGAGTTCACAGAAAATCTGCATCCGATTGTTTATGTGTGGCTTGGCAGACAATTTCCAGAAAAATATTGGGCTCAAATAGTACTATTATGATATATGCTTGATGTGGCGATATTGATGTCGTTGGTTGTAAGTGAAGCAATTATATCATATCGTCCACAGAAACAAGTTTGGTTGCCACAACAAAAGAAATATTCAGATATTGAAAATCCTGACATGACTGATTATGAAAATAAACTTGCAAAAGATCTCGGAAGAAAAATAATCGGTAAGTTTACTCAGTTTAGTTCATGGGATCATAAACGAACGTGTACATGATTGATTATGGACGATGCCGAACTCGATTTTATAATTGCTGATACAACGGAGAGAAACACATTTATAAGTCGGAGTAATGCCTATTTATCAGACGGAACTAAATTAGGTACAGTTGTGAGCCGTAATGAAGGTGAGTCACCGCAGTTTACTCGTTTAATGTCTTCGATGCTCGCGTACGTTTCGATAAACTTATTATCGATGATAAACAGATTTCCTACGCACGCGGTCAGAGTCGCCACAGATTCATTTTATATAAGTAAAGCACACATGGATTTGTTAGCGCTGCTACTCGGCACTGGCGAATGAGGATCATGGAGAATAAAACAGGAAAATTTATTTAGTTATTCTCGATCCGACGACGTTAAAATCGCGGAAACATATTACAGCAATAACATTCAAGTACCAGCATCGACAGCGCCATCTGCGTTTGGCATACAGGCAAAAAACCGTTTATCTCATTGGGCCTAGAGGTTCTGGTAAAACAACGCGTGTGATTGAATTATTTCGGAATTTTGATATGATTGTGCTGACACCCACACAGAGACTCGCCAGAGAAATGAACGAACGGCGAGTAAAATCTCAAACTTATATTTTTTTCCGATGGTGCGGACACGCATGCACTCCATCACGGATGAGTGAAAAATATATTCCTAGAATTATTATCTAGGACGAAATTTGTACAGTGTCGTTGGAGACATTGAAAATGTTTCTTGATTGGTTATTAACGAAAATACCGCTGTGATAATGTGTGGCGATCATGGTCAACCACCATCGTTTGTGGGACAATCGACACACATGGTTAAAGAACTTCGTTTATCATTACGAAGAAATAACCGATGGTCATATAGCTATTGATGAACCCCTGAAAGAGTTTTAGAGATTAATCAGACTACAGCCGGATAGATACAGTATGAGATAATGCGTGGAGTAATTCCAGAGACTACCATGAATGATTTTTGAAATTTATGGAGGCCAAATGATTTGATAGTTGCAAGTAGAAAGATAGTTCGTGATACACTTCAGTGACAAATATATCTGTTACACAAAGAAAGATTTTCAAATCTACCTGTACCATTGTGTTGTGGGAACGCTGACATCAAAATACGCGTACTGAATTCTTTTAAGCGGTGGTAAATAAATTTGCCATATTGCCTGTCGTGCTAACCAATCTGCGACAACAACACGTGCGACATTTGCTGCTTCAGCAAGTTCACCAATCTATGCTTTACCCCTCCAATATCCTCTTGGACTATAATAAACCGATTCCATTATAATAGTTATATAATTAATTACCAGCCCCTAGCATTAGTTTACCTTTCATCGCAGATTTTACTAGAAAACTAGTAAGTTTTTGTCTCGGAGAGATTTATCAGTTATAGAATTCAGCGCGTGAATCAACTTTACATCTGCGAGATGACGCTGTTGTAAATCCTTGCTTTTATACTCGACATCATGAACGTGATACGCTTGATCAAACGCGTTTATTGGATACTCTCCAGGTCTTGGTTGGTTTTGGTTATCGAGTCGAATATCAAGTCTGGTTCCAGGACCACAATAATGATATCCAGGTAGATGTTTCTCACCGGGGTACTTCGCCCATGGAGTTCCTGGTAATTTTCCCAACGAAGCAGCGATATCACCGCCTGTCTTTGTACTCGACGAAATAAATTTGTATTTAGCGTACCACATCGTTCACATTTGCCTGTAAGTGCACGCTTGCTATTTTTTGTTATCGTTGTCGTTAATCCACTGGTGGACGTGGATGCTCTACATCGAGCACAATATAAATTCATGCTATTTGTATAACATGGATATAATTGACTTCTCTGCGACACGTGCGCGGGAGCCAGTCAAACATCATCCAGCGCTTCAAAATTCTATAAGGATGATAATAATCGGACCATCTGGAAGCGGTAAGACGCAGTTGTTACTTAACCTGATAATGAGATGGCTCAAGTGGGATAAATTATATTTAGTTTCCCTATCTGTAGATCATCAACGATGTTATGAAGTACTTAAAGATTTTAATGAAAATGCAGCGTCGTTGACCGAGGACGGAGTCAGCGTCGTTGAATTTATTACCGATATTGATGAAGCACCATCCGTGGACGATCTCGGTGGATTTATTAACAATTTAGTAGTGTACGACGATGCGATGCTGGATGAACAATCAAATCCGGCTCGGATTTTTTCCCGAGTCGGACATAAAAATACAGACGTGATTTGTGTAACTCAACGGTATGCACAAATACCTAAAGAAATCAGAGATAACTGTAATATTTTAGTTGTGTTTAGCGGAGTTGATACGCATACATTGCGAAATATTCATCATACTTGGTGTTCAGGGGATATGGAAATAATTAAGTTTAATAATTTCTTTGCACACGCGCAAGCTGCCCCACACGGATTTATAACGATAAATTTACATGACCCTCGGTCACAATATCATATAGGTCTCGATAAAATGTTTGGTTAATTACAGCAGCAACGAGGGAGGACGTCAACGAATGCGGGGGCGGCAGGCAAACAAGACACGCCTAAAATCTGAAAAATACATGTCAACGAACCCACACGATTTCGTTATTACGGTCTGTTTTCCGTTGTATGGAAATGCGTTCGGTTAACGGCTTCGGTTTGACGTTATTGACCTTGTTTTCAGCCTTTGTAGGAACCTTTATTTTTGCAAACGTACCCTCCGTACAAAGTTGTAGGGTTCACCCTCTCTGCTCCTTACGGCGTGAACTGCTGACGGTACGGAAAGTTGATGAAGAGAAACTATGCAGATGTGCGGTTGATAGATATTTGGCAAGTTGGGAGATCTGTGGTCCTGCATTAATTAGAATAAAATTTATGAATAGGATGGACACGTCGGGCTTTCTAATTTACAAATGAAGTTGTATAGAAGTCTTTGGAAATTTGGGGTAAACTTATGACTTCTAGCGGAATCACGCCAGGGTTTCACACTGCTCGGTCAAGCAAATACCCCTGGCTTGTAACTATATATGTGTGTGTGTGTGTGTGTGTGTGTGTGTGTGTTCAGTTAGAAATATAAAAGTATTTCTGACGATGAAATTCATACATCTTCGAGATGGCAGTGATTTGTATCCACTGGATATATCCTGTCACCATTAGCTTTAAGATAATTGTATTAATCTTTCAAGGGATGTTTATTTACAAGTCGAATTGGAATTAATATTAAAGGGAAAGAGAAGCTTTCCTTGTACCTTTTTAATATATTTCGGCTGTAATGGACATGTGCAAGCTGTGTTGGATTTGGGACAGAAGAGTTGTTTTCTTTTTCTTTGACATCGGGATACTTTGAAGCGATCCCTTATCTGGCTGACTTGAAAACTTCATATGGATGTTTGATGTAGTCATCAAATATTGTATGGTATTTACCTATTGTACACCAGAATAATTGTGAAGAGGTACTAATAATGCTCATTTCTCGAAATGACAACATGCTCATGGTAACTAGGTACAGTGACTTGAACATATTGCGTATACCTATAAAGACCGAGTTATTAATATGCATCGAATGCGTCCGTGCTTGCAAGGAAGACAACAAACCAAAGGTTTTGATACCAGGAATTACACGTCTGTAAATACCGCTCGTGTAAACTCAATACGTCCACTTATTACACAAGTGATATAACTGACATACTTATTTAAAATCCCGCAAATGTAATGTGGCCGAGGTCGTTTAGCACAACTTGTTATATATACCATTAATTTGCTGTTTTAATATTAGCTGGACGGTATGATATATATATATATATATATATATATATATATATATATATATATATATATATATATATATATATATATATATCTATCTATCTATCTATCTATCTATCTATGCCTATGAAATTTTTTATTTTAATACATAATATTTAAATCAGTAAACTAAAAAATAAAACTTTTAAATTTGCCAAAGTATCAAATGCGACTTATCTAACTTTATGCTTTCTAACAATTTCTTTATATTGGTCTAACATTAAATATTCAAAAGATCTGTTTAAAAAATGTCCGGGCTTTAAATAACTTCCTCCATTTTGGCATGAATATATTTTCACGTATTTATTTAATTTTTTAATTCATTCTTTGGCAGCACAGAGTGAATCAACGTTGGGGAAACACTCAGGTTTCGTAAGATAAATTATTAAATTGATTCATGATGAAAATAATTGATGTATTAACACGATGAAAATTACAAATTGTTGATTTTACACAATTTTGTTTAACTTAAAATAGTAAAATCACCGTCAACCATCATCAATTTGTGAAACAAGTATTACATGCCAGTGATTTGGCGTCTGCTTTCCACATTATTGAAATTTACAGGTCTAAGCATAAACATTGCAGTGGCATTTTTATTGATAAATTTTGTATAAAGGAAATAAATATTTATCAACAGTTTGCCCCAAATACAGCTTACTCCACAGTAGCATTTAAGTGGCGATGCGGAACAGTTGGACCATTATGAGGCAGTACTGATAGGAGGCGATTTGGGTACATAGGGTTAACATGCGTGGGCGACTTGGAGGCAGTCGGGCCTATTGTGGACAAATGTGCAATTTGGGGGTCAGTTGGGCCACTTGGGCGCAAATGGGTCACTTGAGGGACAAAATGGTCTATGGGACAAAAAGTGCGTATATGGACAAGGGGACATGGTAATGGTAAAGAGTTTTAATTTTGAGTTGAAAATATAGAGATCCACAAACATAGTCACACAACACAGAGAAAAAAGACACACAATTTTGGCAATAGTGAAATAGTACCTTTTCTAGGCATATGAGTGGCCCTAAAAAGAATCGTTGGGGTTTGGTAACCAAAGCGAGTTAGCATACGTTGCATCTTACCGATCTTCTCTTCCTCAAACATCGTCTCAGAGCCGAGCCGTAGAGCATGACATTCTTGCCTCTAAACGTAAGTCCTTCTCTTCAAATAGCTGTTTTCGTAACATTGGTTATATCCCATGATTGAAATGTTTCACAAATCCAATGTCTCGTTACAAAATTCTGGCAGAGCGGAGAGTCTCATTTCCTATCAGATCAGTGTCCCGCGTGACGTCACATACATTATATAGGTACGCCAAATATGGTGCGCAGTGAATTGATGCAACTTAATTTAAATATGGCCTCTAGTATGTAGACAATGTATGGGGGGGGGGGAGATGGCGGTGGAAACGACGAGTGATGGTATGACGGCTACGAGAGTCACGGTCATGCTTCCAGAAGAGGATGATTTTAATTGAATGGATTTTCTTTTGTCTTCGGAAGTGTTTTTAGTGGCACCAGTAACTTCATCGCCTTCTCCTTCGTTTCCTTGGGTAGAGCCATTTAGACAAAGACAGAAGGAGGAATTGCAGAAATGTTTACAACAGATGAAAAAAGTAGAACAGGCCTTAAAGATTCAACAACAGCAAGAAGAGGAAAGAAGAAAATGAGAAGAAGAAGATGAAGACGAAGATAATGATGATGATGATAATGATGATGATGATAATGAAGACAAAGTGCGAAGTAGCAGGACCGAGGAATGACTGTGAAAACCAAACGTTGTGTGTGCTACAAGACAGACATTTTGAACGAGTTAAGGTATCTGAGACAAATGTATTAGACTTCCTTAACTCGACTGCAGAGAAAAAGTTCTTCACGTTCCAAGCATTCTAACCCAGCCATCACTACATCTACTCTAACCACCACTAAGATATCATCAACACCAGTCACCACTACCATAACATCCACATTAGCAGGAGACGAAGTAGGACTTGATCGTAGTTAGGGCTTACTGCTCATCATGTCAAGTTCATCAGTTTGTCAAAGAACATACATCCAACAGCCCTTTTCAGGGCCATCCACATCGAGAGGAAGTGTTGACTTAAATCCATGTAAACGAATTCGACGAGAATACGAGCGAGTCTGAATCAACGCCCTCCACATATGCCCCAAGGGCAAGTAAGTATACATCAGACGAATGTCGGACAGTAGCTCCCAAAAATTATTAGCACATTAAAGAGACATGCGCACGTCAAGAAAATGTAGAACCACCTACAAGGTGAAATGTAAAGAGTTCACGTCTCTAGTGCCGCTCCAGAAAGTAGAAGGTTTCATCGTCGATTATGTAAAGAAGCTTTCTTTGTGCACGTAACTTAAATTAAAGAAAATACCTATATTTTATCCCTTTTCTAAATATAAAACGGAAATATCCTCTACTTCAATTAACATGACACGCCTTTTGTTGAATATGAGGACATTTTAGAAAGAGGATTTGTATTCTGATCCAAACAACAATCTCCTTGAAATCAATGTAAACAACATGTGCAGGACGTTTTGGATTCAGCTATAAAATATATCATATCTGACTCTGTTCACACGGGTTTAAGGAATAAGTTATACATTCGCAATGGGATATGTCATACCTCTAATAAGAACCTTTGCCTTCCCCAACTCTGGTATATGTTAAAACTAAACTTCATCCTTCAATTACGTTATACACCGCGTCTTGTCAACACAGACAAAATAACAAGATAGTATATCTCTTATTACATTATGTCCAGTAGACCTACAACAACTCTAAGTGTTTCAGCACTATCTTTTGGGAACTTTTGAGTCTATACTTCTACCTCCTAGCAAGCAATAGTATTTGCAGTGTAAATGAGGACTTTCGGGTAATTGATGTATAAATCCTTGAAATGTTACTGTGTTATGTGTCTGACGGTGGAAGAAGATTAAACTTTCCGACTGACAGGCGCATTATTAATAGAATATACCGGTCGTCAGATGTCCTTATTAAGTATTAATATGTTTAATGGCAGTTAAGAAAGCAATAAATTGATTTTGGTTCTATTTATTTATGAAAATTTGTTTAAACATCTCGATATTTGTCCCAAAGTGGCCACTATCAAAATAAATTGCATCGATCGATGTTGCTTCTGCGTTTAGGATGTCCATTGCGGACTCCTAACCAGTAGGGACCTGGTGAGAATTTTAATCACACCAAAGTAGTTCGGAGTGTTTCTGGGGAAAACACTTTTTTCCAATTATCGGAGCACTATATAACCTTAAATGAATTAATGTGCCGAGAAAATACCAACCCTGTAATGCATCAATCACTCTTTCTGTCGGATACCCAAAAATGATACGAAAACAGGCCCTACATGTTATCATACTTTTTACTGATTTTACTTTTCTTTATCTTGATCAGCAATAAATTCATCTATTACAAATAGCGACATTTACTAAGATATTTTTCCACTGAGATAAAGGCTTGCTATGAATTTGATTTTGTGGCACTTACAAATTAGAGTTTCTTTTCTTTAAATTTGCAGATATGTGATCATAACGTTAATTTCAATATATAACTTTAATCCGCAACACCACTGTTACCCAAAACATAAAGGAGACCAACTGGAAGATCTACTTGTATTTTTAATCGAGACAACAGCTCTAAAAGGTTATCAGCTAGAGAAAACACGATCATCATATTAGTCAAAATTGCTTTAAAATATTATGTGCATGTTATCAGTTCCATAACTTTAACTGTCAACCTTGTCATTATCTACTCAAGAAATTATTAAACAGCACTTTACCCTGCAGTGACAGTATAGATTGTGTATAGTGCTCAGATGATGAACTGCTCTGCATTGTGTCTTCCATGTACACTTTGATTCGCGACATTTTATATCTGTTATGCGCACCTTGATGTGCGATGTCTTATATCTCTTATGGACACCGTGGTGTGCAACCTATCGCTTGTCGGCCACATCCTGTCTGCCATCTGGCTTTATCCGGTTGCATTTACTACATATGGGCACATTTAACAATCGGATTTAGGTCCGATCCTGGAGGAAGTTGCACATACCTGTCATGTATCTTACGTACATCTTGATATTCTCTTGAGCACACCTTGATGCTCCACATGTTACAACTCTTATACACACATGTTGTTTCAGTGAAACTATATACTTTCTGAGATCCTGTCAGTTGAATTGTAAATTACGTTTCGTGTGTCATGTAGGTAAAGTAGTTCGTACAGAGCTAGTGCTTATGTATTTTCCTAAGACAACCGACATTGAATGAAATGTCTTGTATCTTGTCACGATCAGGGATAATTTGCACTGAACTAAAATGCACATCACGCTGAAGAAAAGACTTTAGATCGGTAAATTCAAGAGTGTCCCTATTCTATTTAAGCGCAACAAGTAGTAATTGTCGCACTATAGTAAAACATCATTGATAAGAACTCATTACATCATTGACAATAGCCTATTAGAACACATTTGTTATCCAAATAAACGAAGGTGTAGGCGACAAGTAACTGGTCTCGGTGTGGAACAATGTCGCACGAAGAACATTTCACTCAAATCACAATCACATAATATATTTAATATTAAACGAGGATTAGTGATTTTTAGCATTGTTCTGCTGCTAGATCGAAATTTGTGAAACTTTTCAATACAGGGTTAAATCTGCTATTCAATCATTCCAGTTTCAATCACTGAAATATATAAAAATCCTAATTTCTATTTACGTAGACATTTAAGTGTCATTAAATATGAACATAAATTTTGAAAATCGTGGGATAAATTAATGATACTTAATTTTTATGATTATATCGGTATGAGCCAATGCATGGAGTCTCAGAACGGGGAGTGAAGAAATCAGCGAGTCCTCACAGGGAACACATCTTACTTGCATACGGCTAGGAGTTTGGGGACTAACTGACATTGCACGTTCATTCGTTCACCCTTTGGTCTGAATGCCTGTGCATTCTCTTCCACCCCTTTATAGAAATAAAATGGTATTATTTAGTTACCAAGTTTGAAATGCGTCGTCCAAGTTTTTTAAATTCCTCAAAAGTTAAATTCCTAGAAAATGTAGAAATTTTACATTTATAGATCCGTACGAACTATCTTGTTTGAGTTTAGAATTCAGCACCAATGTAATAAAATGCTTTATTTTTCAACCACTTTTAGTTTTCATCCTCCTCAAGAGAAGCCTTGACCCCAGCTCAGTAAGAAATGTATATGCCATGTCATTTTAAATCTATCTACCAGTTTGTTCTTCTGTATTTTTGTTTATCTGTCGCTTAAGCTTGTCTGTTTTACAAATATGTGTCGTATCGGTTACATGACTTCAAATTCTGAAGGTGCTATCCTGCAGAAATCTTTTTGTGAATCTATCTCCACGCTTCATCAGGTCTGGCAGTAGTAGAAGGAAATGAGGTTTCTATCTCAGAGACCCCCTTCCCCCTCCAAAACGCTTCTACGCTGACATTTTCTTCACCAACCCCCATTCCCCGAGAAAACGCTTTTACGCTGACATTTTCTTCACCAGCCTGTAGCTTAATAAGGTGACAAAATATGTAGTTTTTCACAGGTGACGAAATATATTTGTAGGGAAAGGAGTATCTGGGATAGAAACAACTCATTTTCCTTTACTACTAACATAACCTTTTTTTTTTTGATAATCTTTTTCATACCTGCTGACTCTCATTGGTAGGATATCTGTTAACATACTGTCAGTAATACGGAACTTGCGTATTAAGTCGTCCATATCATATTTTACGCCTCGCACATAAGATCGTATCTGATCAAGTAATTTTTTTATAAGTGATACTTGCTATTTTACAAGAATTTTGTTAGTCTCAAGTCGGGGATCAATTTTCTTACACGTTCTTTAAAGAGAGACACCAACACCAAATATCATTTACAAAAACGGATTTAATGATGCTCCACTTAAGATTATGCCAGAGCTGGTCGTTAGCAGTGGTAAATATAATATTACTCGAAGTATTCTACTGTAATACGTATAACATTGTTTTACACACCAAAGGTTTTTATGATAAAATTTATAATATTGCATTAGTGCTTCAGCATCTTGTTTTTGAATTTCTTCTGCAATATGATTGAAATCGATGATCTATTTTTTTCATTATTCAATATTTGTTCACAATTTTTACACAGTTGTAAAAATTTTAGTACCAACAATTGGAAGAAACTCACGAAATTTATTATTGTCAGCTAAAAAATCTATGTACTTGTCAAAAACATCTGAGGAATTATCATTGTATCGTTTATCCGTTAGTACCTCATTTTTCTTTAACCAAGTGTATGAATCAAAAATGTCTTCTAATTCACCTTCATACAAATCTGTTTTATTTACCAAATTACTGTAATCTCTTTCTGTTTCATCAATAAACCCTAATACCAAGCTTATTTGATCTAACGTGAAATTTTTGAGAACAAGATGTTGTCTGATAATTGTGTATGTGACCACGAAATTTATTAGCATTAATTTTTTAAGCTTGTCTAGTTCAATTGTGAGAAGACCAATAGCAGAAGCTACTATTAACATTATTTTTTCATATGGTTTTGTGAGTATTTTTTTAATCTCGTCGTAATAATTTCACAATTGTCTAGAGCGCTGGATTGATGGAAATGGAATATCATCTTCTTCACTTATATCGTAATAAGAATCAATCTTTATGTCCACCTTTGTGTTACTTTTTCAAAGAACTTTTCCTGCTCATCATCACTAAGATTACTAATTTCATCGTCAAAATTTTTGATTATCTTTAGAGACCTGCCAACAATATTCGGATCAAATTCTTGTTTTTTAGGTATCATTGGCAAAATTGCGTTCGAGTACACTTTAATAATTAACTCCGTATCCACGGTCATAGTAACGATTTTAGTTAGGGTTTCTTTGTGGTAGTAGATGCCGAGATACTTAAAAATTTCTCGTTTTAAAAAACTATTATAGAACTTTTTGTTTCTTTTTATTCCTATTATCCTAGATTCCGCTAGTTTGTGGAGACGATCATGGTCATAGTTCATTTGTTTTTTCCACCTGCGCTACTCGTGCTTTTAATAAGCCTGATTGCATTATAAAATTTATATTTTTGAAATCAAGCTCAAGCAATATTCTTTTTCAGCAGGATTTCAACTTGTTTTTGTTCTTCTAGACAATCATCAGGATGACAGTATGTGCTTATAATATCAATGTTTTCTATTGCTTTTTTCAGTTGTGGTCCTTGCATATGCATAGCACGAACAAATGTTTATTTTTCTTCTGACAATGGAGAGTTTATCATCGGAATTGTAAAACTTTTCGTAGTATTTATCACATGTGCCGCTAGTGATTCGTCCCTAACATCTTTTTTGGGTTAAAAATATTATCATAAAATTCTCTCGCAACGGTTATAATTGGTGGTTCTGACACTATTTTAGAGCATCAGATTAAATTTGATCATCGAGTGTGTATATTTGAAATGCTGTCAGTCCTGGAAACGGATGTTCAGCAGCGACAACATAAAATAGAAAATACAAGTACTTGTTAACAGTTTTTTCTGTCGGAATTGTAAAATATTGTGTTGCTGAGATATACGTATTTTCTGTACTATACAATGTTGTCCAGTTGATATCATCGTTTGATCCTTCAAACCGCCAATTATAAATTCGACAAACACTAGAGTTTAATTTACCGCGCAAATGAAATTGCCAAATAGCAACTGTAGTGGGACATTTAATTTTAATCCAAAAGTTTTCAACTTCTCCGTTTGTCGTCTATTCCTGTCTATCAGAGAAAGCGTGATGAGGATAGTTTTCAGGATAATACGCTGATGCGCTTACCTCAAACCCAACTCGATTGTCAGTTGCCTTAAAAAGTGCTGGATATACCGATCATTGTTTTTGGTTTGTTTTATACCACCAGACAGACTGTCAACATACAATTTATTTGTCAGATCATTTAGGTTAACTGGAACATATGTCGTCATTATTTTGTTGCTTCTCATGTTTATGTTGCCTGATATTGGTCCACCGGATCGTTTAAAATACGGGGTAAGTTCTTTTAACTGAGCATAACTAATATCATCAGTCTCATTAGCTGGTGGCGAGGTTGTCGGTAATCCAGTTATTTTTGAGTTAATGCTTATTATCAGGTTACCTGTAATTGTGTCGCCGGACTTATTGAGCTTGTTATCGTCAACAGATTTTGAATTGTACATAACTTACAGCTTGTGTGTTATCAACATTTGCTGGTGGATACGTAGTTTCCAAGTTTATTATTATTTTATTTTTTTTGGCCAAACATGTTGAGATTGCCGATCATTGTATAATCTGCTTTATTGAGTTTAATATCATCGATATACATTAGCTGTAATAGACTTGCTGCTTGTGTTGGATTAAAGTTTACTAGTGGATATGAAGTTGCTAAGTTTATTATCCTTTTTTCTGACATATCAATATTACCTATGACAATTCCGCTAGATTTATCTAGTTTATTATCGTCAACAGATTTCAGTTATGCATAACTAACAGATTGTGTATTAACTACATTTATTGGCGGATAATTTGTTTCTAAGTTTATTATCCTTTTTTATGACATATCAATATTACCTGAGACAACTCCGCCAGATTTATCTAGTTTATTATCGTCAACAGATTTCAGTTGTGCATAACTAACAGCCTGCGTATTAACAACATTTACTGATGGATATGAAGTTTCTAAGTTTATTATCCTTATTTCTGACATATCAATATTACCTGTGACAACTCAGCCAGATTTATCTAGTTTGCTGTCGTCAACAGATTTCAGTTGTGCATAACTAACAGCTTGTGTATTAACAACATTTATTGGAGGATACGCTGTTTCTGAACCTAGTACTCGTTGGTTTGACGTAGACAGGTTTGCTGGCATTGTATCGCCAGTTTTTTTTATGTAGCCTGATAAATCATCATTACCGTTTGTTATTGTACTTATTGCCGACGAATCTCCTAGTGTTGTTTCAAAATTTGTATAATAGCTCATTATTTGTTTATTTTCTGACAATTTTTATCAACTTAATTTGTAATATGTCGATATTAAATTGATACAGAGCGGTTGGTGCAACATAAACACAACAACGAACTTCCAGATTGTCATTATCTTATTGTTGGGAGAACTGGATTGGGGAAAACAAATTTGCTGATGAATTTACTGCTGGGAGATAATTTTAACTATGAGCGAGTTTACATTTACACAATGAATCCACAGCAGGATAAGTACGAGCTACTTAACGAATATAATAGCAAACTTCGTGATGATCTTCAGGCTGGTGAAGACTTTTTTATCATTAGACAACCAGAAGAGCTTATCTCAGTTAATCAGCTTGATTCAGATGAACATAAGATAGTTGTTTTTGATGATATTCCGCTAAACAGTATGGAGATGAATAAAATAAGATCATATTTTTCACTGTCGCGTTATAAGAAATGCAACTCTGTTTATCATGCTCACGGATTTTATAACGTCGACAGATTTATTCGGCGAAATACTGGTTGTTTTATATTATTTCCAGGACTGGACAACGTTGACGTTAGAAATATGGCAAACGAGCAATGTGGCGACGTAACAAAAGATAAATTTATTGAACTGCATCATAAGGCAACAAAAGATAAATATAATTTCTTTTTATTCGATAAAAAGATGTTTCGCTGTTGTATTGAAAAGTATCTGCAGTAGTTTTATCAAACAGCTATTGAATAATACGGATAAACGAGCAAAGCACAGAAAACATATAGAAGATTTAAAAAAACTTGCTCAGTCTCAGGCAGAATTTAAGAAAAAAGAGCAGCAAGCACGGCGTGGACAAATAATTGGTGCAGAAGAATAAGCTAAAATTTTAAAACCAGTTACTGAGGCTTTACTTTGAAAACAACCTGAAATTTTACCGCCATCAGAAGAACTGAAAATATTGCAGGAAAAAGGTTTACTTGGAATAGTTAAAGAACAACAAAAAGCAGCTGCTGAGAAAATTATAACAATGTCCGAGGAAGAACAAAAAAGTTGAGCGATATAGAAAAAAATTGAAAGTTCGGAGGATATACGTAAGGAGATGTTTAAAACTGGGAGACGTGATAGAGACTTAAAAGAATTTGAAGATAATTGTAATAAAATAAACAACAAAATAGAAGATGACGAGTATTTGTTATTTAGCAACGATGCAATTTTAACAATCCGAAAGTACATGTTGTTCGAAAAGACAGTTATAACGCTGATGAAAATATTATATAGTTAACGGAAGTAGCGAAGAAAAGTAAGGAACATATTAATAATATAATATCAGGAAATAAGTATTACCATGATAATAGTAAAGAGTACCGGCATGGAATTATTGCCAATCTTTACATAACAGCTATTAATCAGATAAAAGCACACAGGTACGGTCATCACAATAATCTTTTGAGTACAGAAGCAAAAAAAAAGAATAGATTCAGAAAGAATGTCAAAAATTCCACCTGTAACAAGTATAACCAACATTGCTGCCGAACAATTTGAAGAAATAGGACAATTCATAAAGGAAAAAATAACAAAATCAGAATACAATAATTTCATAACAGATAATAATATTGACGATGTTGATAATATTAAAAATTGGGAAGAAGATAAATACGATAATCTCATTAAAAATTAGATGATATTGAAGAAGATGGCAGACAAGCTTACAGTAAAATTGGTAAAGCCACAGGAGAAGATACTCCAGAACTTTATCAACAAGCTATAAATGGTATTATTGCTATCATTTTTAAACGTACTGCAGTAAAATTTCGATCTGGAAAAACAGGTGATTCAAAATGGGATTTTAAAAGGTGGTTTGAGTTTTCTGATAAACTTCGCATGAAGAAAAAACTGGTAATGGGGTAAAAATATTTACATCAGTTACCGAAATGATAGGCAGGCTAATGCTTCTGATATCGTGAAAAGAAGCTGGAAATGTTGGTACTGAAATTGACAATGAGATAATTGACATACTTGAGCATATTGAGAGCGGAAAATGTATTAACATCTGACGAATACGAAATTTTACATCGCGATTTAATCGCGGCGACTTAATTTTATAAAAATATAATAAATAGCGATGTCAACAACATTATTACTTGACTCTAACACAGCTGCGAGAGATAGCGCAAATGTTTCAGTAACTTATATTCCGCCAATACAACTGGATACTGAAAAACAATATGACATTGGACTTTTTCCTGCACGGCGTGGCATTCTATGGCTAACGTAAACATGATGTCAACGATGAATTTACGTTTAAACTGCAACCGATGTTATGGACAACATTTAAAATTCCACAAGGAGCTTATAATATCACTGATCTAAATAAAACAATGAAAGAGCTAATAACAAATAACAAATTACGCGCTAGAATAACATTAAAAATTAATATGTTAATCGATTTTTCATCAGCAGCAAGTATAGCCTCGTTGAAAGGATTTTATCATAAACAATATGTATCAATTACAGAAGAAACTATGATGTATGACGTTGATCTGCCAGCAAATATAACTGACATAAACACAATATTAATAAATTGCTCTATTGCACCTGGATCTTACTCAGCTTGAGGCAGCAAAGGACAAACAATATACAGTTTTTCGCCAGACGTTCCACCGGGCTCGCTCATGCAAATTAGTCCACGGCAGGTTATTTATTATTCGCTGAATATTGAAAATCAGATAACAGAAAAAAGTATGCAATTGACAGATTAATCTGGACGACAGCTGGATTTGAATAACGAAGTTGTTACTTATTACTTATTAGGACAAAAAATAGCTGAAAAAAAGGCGCATCAGATATAAACCAAGTTATATCAGAAATCGCCCCGACAAAAGAAACAGTATGTGCAATGATAACAACAGCAACAAAAACTTTTATCGCTAAGGCCGAACAAATTATACAAAAATTAATATCTAAATCAACAACAACAAATTTTATATAATCTAATAAATACAAAAGTTTCTGTTAGAAATTATCTTGATTTAGCAGAGACTTATGACACCGACGACACAATAGCAGAATTTGAGTATGTTGTGTATCTCGACGAAAATTCTAATGAACCAAATAAAGCTGGTATTAGAACATTTAATACGCATGACGAGGACGTATTTCTTTTGCCTCACAAAGCAATGTTGGAAGTACGTTTCCAGATTATGACAGTAGCTAATCCACCTGTTGCAATTGCAGCTGACGCAGAAATATCTCTTATAAACAACGGCTGCAACTTATTTAAAAGTGCCAGATATCAGCTAGCTAATGAAACAGTGGAAGATATTTCAAGTCACCTATAAGTTGCGTGCACTGTACTGAGTATTATTTCGTTTAGTGATGATTACTCCAGATCGACTGCAACTAACATGATGTGATTTAAAGATACTGGAACTGGTGCAGCTGCGCCAGGTGAATTTATTTCAAAAGGAGCATTAGCGCATGGAGCTGATGCCGCCGTAGATGTAATTGTAAGACAATTTCTTATCGCTGATGCTGTCAATTTTGGTATAGCCCCACCAGCTGCAGCAGCAGATGCAAATACTACAAGAGTTTCGCTTACTGCAGCTTGTAATAATCTTGGTATAACACCACCAGCTGCAGCTGCAGACGGCGTTGTAATGTTAGATTTGATTAATAACACGGTTGGAGTAAGAAATATACGTTACAATGATGGTTATACCAAATGAAAGGCACTTGCATCAGAATCACGTCAAATTACAATGATGCTGCTGTTGAGCAACATATTTGGATTTTGCAGGGACTACAAGAAAGTATTTCGTGAAGTTAAACATACACTGATTTTAGATCGAGCAGAACAAAATGATTGTTTACTTCGAGCTGGCGGAACTGATGTACATTTTATCATAAACAAACTTGAACTGTGGATTGCATACGTTATATCTATTTATGTATGGTTGGGTGTTGTTGTTTTTTTCTGAGAAATAAAACTGACTGACATAATGTAATAATCGGGAGTTCTATGCGAAAAATCGGGTGATATTACTAGATCGTGAGTTAGGTGTGGAAATCGGGAGGTTTGTCTCCCGGATTGAGAGTTGACAGGAATGAACTGTCCGGTCTTGTTGAATTTCAGTCAGGGCTTGTGAGTTCATTTAAGTCACCAGCCCTGGGCCTGTGCCTAAAAAAAAATTTCTTTGAGCACTGACCAGTACAGTACATAAACTATTATAGCAGACATGTGTATATTATCAGATTTTTCAATACGCTAACTGTATCCTGCATGTAAAATACACTGTAATTGAACCATAAGAAGGAAGCTTCTTAATGTTTAAATTAATTACTTATAACTTCTGCTTTGCAGATTTCTTTGGGGGGGGGGGTTAAACAAAAAGTTTAATTACCATGATTAAATTAAAAGAAGGAATAAAACAAATGTACCATGCAGAAGATGTGTCCCAAAAAAACTAATTCAGAATAAAGATTTTCATTCAGTGAACAGTGTGACATGCCTTAAGACTTAAACCTAAGGAAATAAGGTGGGACATAAAACGTGGGAAAAACAGTTGCCACATGTACGGTAAAATGTGACCAGTGCCGGATTACCCAATAGGCAGAGTCGGCACCGGCCTATGGGCCCCACGCCTTTTAGGGTAAAAACGTATCGCCAGGGGGGCCCCTAGATTTCGACTGCCTATGGGCCTCCACAGGATTTAATCCGGCACTGCATGTGACTGCAGATTTGAACTGTCAAAATGAAGTCCTATAGGCGCCTTATGTTACAATAAAATAGGGAATCGTTATTTGCCAATCAATTGCTGGTGCTTACATACACAGTCGAACATGGTCCGAACGGCAGTCCTTTTCACATGATAAATACAAGGATAAGGATTAACTGTTAATTAGTCACACTGACTTTATTGCTTGTGTACTTCAGTCAAAACTGTAGCTATTTTACAGTTTAGCCAAAACTGACCAGAATATGAAAAAAAGAGGTTTGTCCTGGGGGATTATAAGGCGTATCACAGGAAGAAATGGCGCGTCTCTTGAGCGCTCACACATTGGGGCAAGTGGGTGGGGTCAACAACCGCCTCCCCCCAATTTCTATTGTCAGCCAGTTAATGTGAAACTTTGATTTTATTCCTGACCTCTTTTCTTTTAATCGCTGCTATTAAACTGCCCAAGGGATAGATTTATATCAGTTCCAATCTCTACAGATTACCGTTTATACATACTACATGTAACCAGCATAGACTGAAAGGGGGGTGGGGGTGTTTTTTTAAAACAACTTTTTATAAATTTTTTAAGATTACTGAAAATTGTGTTTACTCGAAACACGACCGTGTCAGGGGTTTAGAATTTTAGTTTTAGCAAAGCTTCCATTTCATTAAAATCAGATCTCAATTTCACCTAGAACAGCGGTGATTTTATTTAGATTGTGCCGTGTTACGACATGTATGTCAACATGTTGAAAATACATTTACTCATTTCCTCAGGCAAACAAATTTTTTTTCGACAAGCCCGACAGACATCTCTCTTAGAATACAGGATGGGCCCGAACTAAAATTGGAGGGACCCCGGGTGTCGGGCTATCGAATTTTCTTTAGCACTGCTAGTGTAGATAAAAGATCTGTGAATTGATTGTTGCATTTTGTGGTCACTTACTCATCCTTCTACCTATTTTCGTAACTCACACGTTTAACACTTTTCCCAGGATTTAAAATATCCAACGGTATGTCTGGAACAGCGCCAACTTTTAGTCTAGGCCTAGCATTTGCGTACCCTACAGAGGACATTTTTTCAGGATCCCTCTCGTAACATTTCTTTGAGAAATGTAATGAGCACAGAGTGCTGTATGGTGTTTGAAATTGACTCGCTTGTAATAATGTATCCATACTTTCTTTCTGTCTTTATCTTTTGGAGAAAAAAAAAATTGTCCACAGCCTTTTCTTAATGTGACATTACACCCGTAAGCAACGCAAAACGGCACTGTCTTTTACTCTGGTAACTGCCAGTCGGGATGCTCGAGTCGCTACTATGACGTCACATCACGAAAGTAACCGAATATGCGCGGAAGTTTTGCATACGTGGTCACGGAAATTCAGCGCCTTGAAGATATGCCAATATATATATA